>OX375866.1:7636626-7776792 GCA_947359475.1 Heligmosomoides polygyrus bakeri
GGGAAAATTGATTTTTTCACAGTTTCCCTAGGGGACGAGGGCGCTCTTCGCTGAGCCTGCCCGGACGATGACGTCATCGAAAGTCGACGATTTCGAAATTGGCCAAATTTTCTTGCCCAAACTTCGTCCAAAATCGTTTAGGGGTTATTTGGAGCGCTGCTTACGAATCTAACGTCCGTTTTTGAAAATTCTGCTGATTTGGGCATGTTACAGCCATTTGACCTTGGTAGGGTCAGGATCACTGACCACCCTCAGTTATCGGTATGGGTGGTCTCCTGCTATCGGCCAAATGGACTTCGGCATCGTATTTGGCACCCTGAATAATCCTGCCCTTGGACGAAGTTTGAGCAAAATCGGTGTTCCTGATCCGGCCATCCTCATTTATCCAGAAGAAATCCAAAACCTATCGAAATCGGCAGAATTTTCAAAAACGGACGTTAGATTCGTAAGCAGCGCTCCAAATAACCCCTAAACGATTTTGGACGAAGTTTGGGCAAGAAAATTTGGCCAATTTCGAAATCGTCGACTTTCGATGACGTCATCGTCCGGGCAGGCTCAGCAAAGAGCGCCCTCGTCCCCTAGGGAAACTGTGAAAAAATCAATTTTTTCGGAATTAACCGAGATTGATACCGTTCGATAGAGCTTTTCGAGCTGAGCAGAACGGTGCCATCTGGTGCGTCAAAAACTCAAGTTTGGGCGAGTAAGGGCGGAAGAAACATCGCCGCTGCCCTCTGCATCTCCAAAACGGCAGCTGAGACTAATGCAGGTTAGGCAGATGAGGAGCTATGGGCACTTCATCGTAAAGCAGCTTAACTGCTTTGATAGCCTACGCATTCGTAGGCCATTAGCTGATCGCGCGTCTCAACAGTGGTCGACTGAAATCGGAAAAAATCGTGCCACACAAGGTTTACCTACATTTTCGCACCGCTGTAACTTTATACAATCATAAGCTACGTTGCTATGTTTCAACGCACTTCTTTAGCATTCTACTGCTTACAAAATCCACAAGTCGCAGCTGGAAAGATTCAAACGTGACAGAGTTATTGCACTCAGAACACGCCCGTGCGTCCAATTTAGCACAACAACGGTCTATGTTCTCCGTGCTCTTACTCGCCCAAACAACAGTTCTCGCAACTCATAAACACCGTTCAAATCAGCACGAAAAGCTCTATGAAACGGTATCAAACTCGACCCACTTCGGAAAAATCGATTTTCGATGACGTCATCGTCCGTCTGGTGCGACCATCTTCGATGAGAAACTGAATCAAAAAATCGATGTTTTCAAAATTGGCCGAGACTGATACCGTTCGATAGAGCTTTTCGAGCTGAGCAGAACGGTGCCATCTGGTGCGTCAAAAACTCAAATTTGGGCGAGTAAGGGCGGAAGAAGCTTCACCGCTGCCGTCCGCCGCTCTAAAGTGGCAGATGGGGTAAGGCAGTTTAGGCAGCTGGAGAGTTAGGAGCAGATCATCGTAAAGCGACTTCGCTGTTTTGCTCGTCCGCGAGTTTGCATGCCATTAGCTCGCCTAGTGTACCCGCAGCGGTCAACCGAAATCTGAAAAAGTCGTGTTACACAAGCCTCACCTGCATCTTCGCAGAGCTGTAACTTGGTCCTATCATAAGCTACATTGCTGTGTTTCAGCGCACTACTAGAGCATATTACTGCCTACGGAATCCACACGTTCCAGCCAGAAAGATTTGAAGCTGACAGAATTATCGCGTTCCGAACACGCCCGCGCATGCAATTTAGCACAACAACGGTCGATGTTCTCCTCGCTCTTACTCGCCCAGATTACAGTTCTGTCTGCTCTCAATAACACCGTTCAATTCAGCATGAGAAGCTCTATCGAATATTGTCAAGCATGGCACAATTTGAAGATATCGATTTTCGATGACGTCACCGTCCTCCTGCCGCGGCAGTGGTCCCGAGCGGCCTCGTCCTCGATGCGAAACCGTCAAAAAAATCGATGTTCCCGAAATCGGTCGAAATTGGAACCATTCGATAGCGCTTTTCATGATGAACAGAGTGGTACCATTGCGAGTGTCGAAGACTCAATTCTGGCCGAGTAAGGGCGCAAGAAACTCTAACTGCTATCTTCTGCCGCTTCAAACTGGCAGCTGAAGCTAAGGCAGTTTAGGCAGCTGAGGTGTTCTGAGCATGTGGTCGTAAAGTATTCTAAACGGCCTGTTCGCGTACGCGTTTTGAGGCTGTTAGCTTGCCGCGTCTTCCCGCAGTGGTCCACCGAAATCGGAAAAAAAATACGTCACACAAACCTCACCTTCATATTCGCACCCCTGTAACATTGCCTCTTCCTAAGCTACCCTGCTCTACTTTAGCGTACTACTAGACCGTTCTACTGACTACAAGATGTAGGAATTGCAGCCGAAACGATTCGAATTTGACAGAGTTACTGCGCTCTGAAAACGCCCGCGCGTGCAATCTGGGGCGGTTGCCCAACTCGATTGATAGGTTCGCTTCTATATGCATTGCTCCCGGCGCACTCCTAAGTCTCGCCGGACAGAGTACAGCAAATCCTGAGTAGGGCGGCTGAGAATTTCTCATAAAACTCCCTAAATGCTCACTCTACGAGCTGCCACGCCCACTCGATTGATAGGTTGGGTCCTATATACATTGTGCACAGCGCACTCCAAAGTCTCGCCGGAACAGAGTACAGCAATTCCTGAGTAGGGCGGCTGTGAATTTCTCATAAAACTCCCTAAATGCTCACTCTACGAGCTGCCGCGCCCACTCGATTGATAGGTTGGGTCCTATATACATTGTGCACAGCGCACTCCAAAGTCTCGCCGGAACAGAGTACAGCAATTCCTGAGTAGGGCGGCTGAGAATTTCTCATAAAACTCCGTTAATGCTCACTCTACAAACTGTTCCCCCCCCCCCCCCCTCTTTGATTGATAGGTTCGATCCGATATGCACTGTGCACGGCGCACTCTCGGAGGATTCCTGGCATGACAAAACACTTTACGCCATGCTTGAGATGCTCCGAGAACATGCAATTCCTGGAACATAAGCTTCTCCAATAGCAAAAAGTCTGCTCCAGTCATTTTTGACCACCCACTGCGAAAATGCGGTGGTTTGGCGAAGTTGTATATATGGTTGTGTAGATCTCGAGGAGACGAATCGAACGGTATCAACCTTTTCTCAAAAAACCTTAAATTAGAGGAATTGTGACCATGCAACGGTTTTTGACGCCTTGCGGCCGACAACTCGTCCGCGGCCGGCCTTCTCAATGGAGCGCAAGTTTTCAATTTTGGCCATTTTTGACCTTTCATATGAAATGTATATACCAAACGATAGAGCTCGATCTCCTGAGCTCAGATGTATCCTTGGTTTTTCAAATGGATAACTTTTGGGCGAGTTATAGCAAAAAGACGCAAAAACCGCAAAAGTGCGGTTTTTTCGGCGTCTATTCAAAAGACGCGTCCGGTACTGTAGCGTTGAAGGCTTGAAAACAAATGATACTCAGAAGGAGCGAGATCTGCTGAGTAAGGTGGATGTGGAAGAACGGTCCATCCGTAGTCCGCCAACTCAGCCGCCGTCGCTCTAGCAATATGCGGTCTAGCGTTGTCGTGTTGAAAATACACCTCCACTTGCTCTCCTCGTGCGGTTTGAAGGTGGGCCCTCAACTTCCTCAGTTGGTTGACGTAAACCTCTGCCGTCACTGTTATCCCTTCGTCCAGCAGCTCCCAGTATTCTACGCCAAGAACGCTCCACCAAATGCATAGCATCACCTTTTTCACGTGAAGGTCGGGTTTCGTAACGTCCTCTGCCTCTCCAGTTGCGTCAACCCACTGTGCACGCCGGTGATAATTAGAGTAGAGTCTCCACTTCTGTCCCCGGTGACAAGGTTGTCCAGCCATCCGTGGGTACGTCTGAGGGTAAGGAGAGACAGAGCGACATCGGCTCTGCGATCCATGTCATGTTGTGTCAAGTCGTGAAGTACCCAGCGACCCAATTTTTGCACCTTGCCAATCGACTTCAATCCTCGAACGACTGTTGAGTGACTAACACCAAGAGTGCTTGATAGTTCGCGAGTGGTTTGGTATGGGTCCGCTTCCACTCTACTTCGGAAGCCATCCAAATCCAGTGTCATCGGGCGCCCTTCTCGTTCATTATCTTCAACGGAGAACTCACCAACTGCAAACTTCGAGAACCACTGGTGCGCAGTACTTCGAGCAGGAGCACTCTCGTTGTAAACATCCTTCGGGCGACGATACGATTCGTTGGCATTGAGGCCAGATTGATGCAGGAATAACATGACGTGCCGAATATGCGTCTCAGTTGGGATGAATTGCTTAGCCATAATAGCTGACGTTAACAACGCAGAAGTAAACGTTAGGAACAGTTTTGCAGCCCTTTCCTTTCTCTATCGATCGATCATTTACGCGTTGATACATGTGAGAAATTTGGCGGGAAAATGCGCTTTCAATTCAGGAGGGATCAAATGTCCGTGAACTTATGCAGCGCCCTAATAATTACACGTGTTGCTTATGTATTTCCTCTGGAATACATCGGAGAAATAGCTTAACAATTGAAATCTAAGTTACTTGGGTGGTTTTTTTAAGCGAAATTTTTCAATGCAGAAAATTTTTATTTTTTAAGAGAAAATAATAAACTGAAATTTTTTCTAAAGCGCAACAAGGCAGAGAACATTTAGTGCATTAAAAGACGAGATCGCGCCATGCTCTCATTTCATATGCAAGAACCGAATAGTTAGGCCCGTTAATAAAACGGAGTATCGAAAGTCTTCCAGTATTCGTAGATTCTTCGACACTGTAGTGCTAAACTTTTGCTGTGAACTACTAACTTTCCAACGTCTTCTGCTTCTTCTACTTTACACAGTTTAGAAATACCTAATAAGTGCTACAGTAAGCTTTTACCCACACCTTCCCACAACGGTCTTCTTCAGTTGATCTTGTCCATACATCTGTCTTCGTGCTGCAACTCCGTCAGTTTGTTTACGTCATCATTCAACGCCGAACTTCGAGCATAAACAGATGCCGATGGCCGTGTATACGTCGCCTTGATTCCATGCTGCTAGGACAGCTCTCCCGAATATCTGGGTGACGAAGTTATCTAGGTCACCGTGATGGTTCAGAAAGGCGTTCGTTCCAGTCCGTCCCTGTGGAATCTCGAAAGCTGCTTGACTTTTTACGTGTTCCTTAAATAGAAAATCGCAAAATTGCCGTCAGTGCTGCGATTGAGTAACGAAGCCGGTTATCATGTTCCCTGGAGACTTCCAGACCGAGAATCAGCTGATGAATTATTCCTGTCGGTTGATTTTAGCAAACGTTGTTGCTAGAAACGATTTCAAGGGGGGGGGAATGTCGCCTAGAAACCAGATGACTTAATTGGAATACATTAATCGAAGACATGAGGTGGGCATGTTCAAGTTTCCATGTCCCTCGCAGTTTCTGATGTGTAAGCTCTCTCTATTAACTACTCCTCTACGCTTTTCTTCGTGCAAAAAACATCTATTTTCCGTTGAATTATCAAGCTTACTCCAACGGGTGCCAGCAGCGTATGCATTCGCTCCTGTCACGTGCCAGATTAGCCCAGTGGAGCGTCTTCTCTCAAAGAATAGAAAGAGCAATTCACACGTGCATTTGCTTAAGCTTAGAGCGGCTGTTATAGAAAATAGAAGCTGTTAGAAGGATGTTTGCTTGCGATCAAAACTTTTGCGCGAGGTGGGACTCGAACCCGCGCCTTCTGTTTTCCGGCCAATGATTGCATCATCACCGTTGTTTGACCGAACAGAGCATGGGTTCGAGTCCCGCCTCGCGCAAAAGTTTCGATCGCAGCCAGTCATCAATCTAACAATGTCATATTATTCGTTCACCCAAGGCTTCGGTGTATCCTGCTGCTGTCTTGACGTTTTGTAGAATGCAGTGCGCGGCGTTATGATAGCGACCAATATCGATCGTCTGCACGACCGGTCAGCCTAATCGATATTGATCGTTTTCACGACGCCCAAAGTACAAATCAATCCTTGTCAGTGAAATGCATTAAGTAGCCGACCCACGTAGTTTTTGACGATTTGTGAAGTAACAGCGTCCCTCCCTGATTCTCAACAAATAAATAAAGCGGCATCTAAACACGTGACACATAGCGCACTTCTGTCGATTTTAACTCCCAGCGTCTAACAATGTCATATTATTCGTTCACCCAACGCTTCGGTGTATCCTGCTGCTATCTTGACGTTTTGTAGAATGCAGTGCGCGACGTTACGACAGCGACCAATATCTATCGTTTGCACGACCGGTCAGCCTAATCGATATTGATCGTTTTCACGACGCCCAAAGTACAAATCAATCCTTGTCAGTGAAATGCATTAGGTAGCCGACCCACGTAATTTTCGACGATTTGTGAAGTAACAGCGTCCCTCCCTAGTGCTCGAAAATGTACAATAAATAAATAAATGAAGCGGTATGTGAAGACGTGATACATAGCGCACTTCTGTCGATTTTAACTCCCAGCGGAGGTTCTCAAGTCTGCCGTTCCCATCGCATTTGACGACTTGATACCAGATATGTCTGGAAAGATGTGCACGTTTCGTACTGCACTGCTTATTGATTCATAGAACGTGAGCTAATTGGCGGATTCTTTGAAACTACGAAGTCTCAGAATTCGGCTAGAATTCAATTTTTTCATTTGTTTTTGGTGTTTCCTTATGCTGGGTCTTACCACACCAGCTGTAGCCGCTTTGTCCATCGAGTTGCTAGAGCGGATGCAATCAACGTCTCCATTGGTCCCTATCGCGTGCCAGAGTGCTCCAATGGATCCTGCTCACTCGAGAGACAGGAACAGCGTCGTATCGTTGGTTCAGGGCTTTCGTGGGATGTCGTGATGTTCTTCTGACATTCGCAGGATCCAGTCGGTGACGGCTCTCGTCCAGCTGGTGTCTGCGAAACGCTTTACGTGACAGGCCCACTTAGTTTTATACGTGCCCGTGTTAATCTCCAATCGATCTATTGTCTCATGCCCTCTCCATGTTTTAAATTTCGCACGCTGATTTCAAATACCGTGAGGCCCCGTTTATATTAGGTTGTCCCATAAGTCTTCGCCGTTTTTTTTTTCAACGATTCACTGCAGATTTCGCCGGTGGTCTCTTGCATAGCGCTGCATAGCTTTTGAAAGAGAATGATTTGCTCTATTAGAACAAGTATTGCATTTCCTTTTTTATCATGAATTTTGTCAATTTTTAGGTCGTTGAAGTGAAAAGTGAAAAAGTGAAAAAGTAGCCATTTGCGCACTTGTTCTCTCCGCTTAGGTTTGTAATGTTTTTCGCACTTTTTTTATAGCATTTTGAAGACAATGTTCTGTACTACAAGAACATTTATTAGTGCTATTTGCTCATTTGTCCTTTATTGATTTTTAGGTCATCAAATTGGGACGTCCGAAAGAGGATGGTTATTTTTGCCGGCAGCTCCTGCTCTGTGGTTGAACTTTTTGGGTTGGTGTTATATGTCATTCGAAAGAGAATGTCTTGCTCTATAAGAATATGTGTCGCGTTTATTGACTTCTTTTGAATATCAACGAAATGCCAAAAAGAGAAAAATCGTCTCCACCAACAACTCCTTCTCCTTCTTCAGTTGTTGATATTCGACAGAAATCAGCGTGAGCCAATAAACGCGACACAAATTCTTACTGAGCAAGACATCCTCTTCCAAACGACATATAACACTAAGCAAAAAAGTCCAACCACAGAACCAGAGTTTTGGTAAAAATTCGGACGGAAAAGTCGGACGTCCCAATTTGATGCCCTAAAAATCAATAAAGGGCAAATGAGCAAATAGCAATAACACACATTCTTGTAGTACAGAACATTGTCTTCCAAACGCTATAAAAAAAACTGTGCAAAAAAATTACAAACCTAAGCGGAGAGAACAAGTGCGCAAATGGCTACTTTTTCACCTTTTCACTTTTCACTTCAACGACCTAAAAATTGACAAAGTTCATGGTGAAAAAAGAAATGCAATACATGTTCTGATAGAGCAAATCATTTTCTTTCGAAAGCTATGCAGCGCTATGCAAGAAACCGCCGGCGAAACCTGCAGTGAATCGTGGAAAAAACGGCGGGGATTTATGGAACAACCTAATACTTCGACGACGTGGGACGCGACGCCGCGTATTATGGCCACATTGATCGGGCGACGCGATCGATCAATATGGCCACAATACGTGGCGTCTCGTCGCTTCGCGTCGAAGTATAAACAGGGTCTAAGGCCGGGGGCATACTTCCATCGCCGCGATGCCATCGCGGCGCTCAGTTCATGACCATTCCGCCGCACGCGGTCGAATAGTCAAAGGAAACCTCGCCGCGGCCGCCGCAACAGTAACGGTCGGCATGCGCGATGGCTTCCCGCGCCCATCGCGGGCATGGCATACTTTTTTGCGCCGCGCGCGGTGTTTAGCGTGTGGTCCTGGACGGATCGCCGTCGCGCCCCATCGCAGAGCGATGGGCGATGCGTCGAGCACAGAGAAATTCAAATTCTTTCGCGTCGCTCTGCAAAACTCATCGCCGCGATGGAATCGCGGCGACGGGAAGTATGCACGGGGCCTAAGGCCGGGGCACACTTCCATCGCCACGATGCTATCGCGGTGCTCAGTCCATGACGATTCCACCGCGCGCGGCCGGATAGTCAATGGGAGCTTTGCCGCCGCCGCTGCAACAGGGCGGCCGGCATGCGCCATGGCTTCCCGCGCATGGCATACTTTATCGCGCTGCGCACGGTGTTTAGCGCTGGTGCTGGACGAATCGTCGTCGCGCTCCCTTGCAAAGGGATCGGCGATGCGACGAGCACAGAGAAGTTCAAATTCTTTCGCGTCGCTCTGCAAAACTCATCGCCACGATTCTATCGTGGCGAAAGGAAGTATGCATGAGGCCTAAGACCCGCTTTATACTTCCGACGCTGAGCAACACGACGCCACGTATACTGACCAAATTGATCGATCGCATCGCACAATCAATATGGCCACCATAGGGGGGCAGTCGTTCGGTACACCGTGCCGCCCGACGCCCACTTCCCCCCCCCCCCCCCCTGCCCGCGCCGCCCTATTTGGACAAGTTTGCTGCGCGCGAAACCCTCGTTGATTGATGTGACGTCGTTCAAAAACCTGCAATGGCGGGACCTGAAGAAAGCCTTGACGCTGCAGCTGAAAGCTCTTTTCCTCCAAATGTGGTGAACAAGATTCTGACTTTGTCTCAAGAACGAAATCAGACCAGGATAGAGCTGCAGGGCCAAGGGAAGTGATTAGAAAAGCGGTGCCTCCCTGTGATGGCAGGGACTCGGACATCTTGTCCTCGGCGCGCCCCTCGCCCCGCCCCTTTCTGAGGGCGGTGTATCCAACGACTCTCCGCCGCCACCATATATGGCGTCGCGTCGCTCAACGACGAGTATAAATGGGCCCTAATGTCTTGATTCTTCCCGCGAGCGACTATAAAAGGCCTCTGCGTAGGGTTCAGTTTGCTTCTTATCGTCGCCTCATCCACTTGTCGTCGTGCGTGCAGTAACAAACGCCACTCTATTCGTATGGTCCTGCGCTGCACCATTTAGGGCGGAAACAAAGTCTTGTGGCAACGCAACGGGATCTCGTCCACTTCGATCATATCGTGGTGGGACCCACATCCCCATTGTGGCGGGAGCTGCGCCGCGGACGAGTCGTAGCGATGCCGCATGCCACGACGTGCCGCGAGTGGGGGCCGCTGAGAGGCGTGGTCCACTTCAAACCGATCCGGCTGCGGGGTAGGACCAGGAAATTTTTTCCTTTCGATTTGATGAAATTTTTAAGGCTCTTTCATTTGTCATTGATTAAGAGACGGACAACGATGATGACATTGCGCCTTATGAAGTGGTCCCTCTAGAAAGCACCACATGTGGCATCTCGCCGCGTCAAAGCCGCTAGGTTCATCGCGCGTGTCGTAAAACTCTTTCCAGACAGTTATCGACGAAATTGCCTTTGCGATAGCGTCTTCAAACCTCGAACGTCAAAGAAGATCTGAGCCTGGTCAAATAAGTGGACAAATTGATGCACAAGAAATTTCGAGAGTTTAGCTCAACAGGTCCGTCGCTTCTGTGACACCGGCTTAGCTCGTCATAATGCTGTACGAGCGTCGATACGATTTCAAGCCCTAATTCCGCATCAACGGATAGAGCCAACTAAATAGGGCTTGGACGTGTCTCGAGAACATTGTCCAGACTCTCATTTCGGGATGAGGCCCCGTTTTCTTCCACACTTCAGACTTAGCTATGAGGCTTCCAATTTCCTCTTACTCTTCCATTGGTCTAGCTAAAAACACTAAATAAACCATCTTTAAACCAAACTGCCACCTAACAGCGTTCCAAAGAAATATTGGCCGATAAGCAAAAGTTCAGTCTTTGCTATAGTGTTTGAACCGCGGCTAAGGCCCCGTTCATACTTCGTCGCGACGCGACGCGACGCCACGCATAGTGGCCATATTGATTGTGCGACGCAATCGATCAATTTGGCCTCATTGCGTAGCCATCGCGTCGCGCCGCGACGAAGTATAGACGGGGCCTTAGGCCCCGTTTAGGCCTGAGTTATACTCCCGCGGGAGCATCCGCGGAAGGGCGGGAATCGCGCCGAAACTCCTCACCTGGCCAATCGCCGCGCCTCGCCACGCCCGCCTCCGCCGTGCACCATTGGTCCGCGGACGTTCCGCGGATGCTCCCGCGGGAGTATAACAGAGGCCTTAGGGGTCGTTTAGGCCTATGTTATACTTCGGCGACGCGTCGCCGACGCTGCGACACGTCAGCGACGGCCCGTCACCGACCTCGGCCGACGCTGACGTCACCAGCGACGTCGCCGACGTCGCCACAGACGCCGCCGACGTCGCCACAGACGCCGCCGACGTCGCCACAGACGCCGCCGACGTCGCCACAGACGCCGCCGACGTCGCCACAGACGCCGCCGACGTCGCCACAGACGCGTGGTCGACGTTGGCGACGTCGTCAACAGATTCTGTGGCGGCGTCGGGGACGTCGTTGACAGGAGAGCATCGGAGCGCATTTTTAGCATCGGAGCGCGCTTTCAATGTCATCATTTGGCCACCAGTCTGCCGATTGCATACATTTTGTGCTTTTCTTAATCTTCAAAAGGATTTTTTATTCTTAATTCTTCTTAATGTTTCAAGACTTGATGATGATTTGTTGTTCTGTATGTACTCTTTAAGAAATGCAAATTTAGCAGAGGCGATTGCATAATTGGGCGATAGAGTATCTGAATAGAATAAAATGTGATTTGTCTAAGGTAGAGCATAATTGGAAATCTTGTAGTGTGCGAGGAAAAGAAGATTGTGAGCGCGAATATGTAACCTATTTAAGTATCAAGTGATGAAGAGCCAAGATGATTACGGCGCGATAGGTGCTAAACATCGTCAAAATGATGGCCGACATTGAGAGAAAGTAAGCAAACGAGGCGCCTTCTTGATGTGCGGTTATGAAACTCATGTCGATTCAAAGTAGGCATGAACTATATTTTGAAGCGAACTCTATTTCTTCTAGACTAACCCAATCCAAATGGTACTGGACCACTTAGGAGTCCGACGCGACCGTTGGTTTTTTCACACTATTGGCTGGATGCCGCAAGATGGGCGTTTTTGCACTTTCGATTTCGTAATTCGAGGTCCGCCGAGGATGTTGACAGTGCTGGGAACGAAGAACCCACCCACAAACAAAATACTCCCTCTGAGCGCATTTTCTCCCAGCCTTGAATGAGGCCGGCGACGGCCCGTCGCCGTGCACAGCGCGGCGACCGACCCACGGACGACGTCGGTGGCGACGTCTGTGGCGACGTCGGTGGCGACGTCGGCGGCGGAAGTATAACACCCCCTGCGGAGCTCTCGGCGACGTCGTCGGCGACGCTGTGTTGGGCGGGCTGCCACGCAGTGCGTAGCTGCCCGCAAAGCACAGCGTCGCCGACGTCGGCCGACGCGTCGCCGAAGTATAACATAGGCCTTAGTGTGCGCGCGACGCGCGACGCGATGCCATGTGTAGTGGCCGAATTGATCAATCGCGTCGCTCGATCAATTTGGTCACCACACATGCATCGCGTCGCGCGTCGCGCGCACACTAAACGACCCCTTATACTTCGACACTGAGTGACGCGACGCCACGAATTGTGACCATATTGATCAGGCGAGGCGATCGATCAATTCAGCCACTATATATGCCGTCGCGTCGCTCAGCGTCGAAACTACAAACGGGGCCTAAGCCCTAGTTTATACTTGCATCGCTGCGCGGCGCTGCACGATGGTTGGGGTAGATATCGACCGGGCGGCGCTAAAAATCGATATCCAATGCGATGCCGCGCCGCGTGACGGCGAAAGTATAAACTAGGGCTAAGAGGCACATTCTGATCACGGTAGTAGTGTCAAACGTTTTCAAATGTCAAATCTGGCGTGAACAGGATCACGTCAGACTGGACACTCCACTAAACAAACTTGATGCTATCAAATAAAAGTGAGCGCCTTCCAAATCGAAACGAGCTACTTACAGGCCAAGCTGTAGACACTCCTTGATGGCTAGAATAATTTTTTGTCCAAAAAAATCGTATAACCTTCCTTGATACTTTTTGCTTCAACTGCCCGGAATGAGCACACTAATAATTTTATAAGAATTATACTTTTCGAGAAAAATAATAAAAGAAAAATGTTTCAAGGCAGCGATAATATAGTGCATTGAATGACAAGATGGCACCATGCAGCGCCATGCACTCGAAGACCGCGAAGCTATTTTTGATTGATTGATAGTGTAAATGCTACTTACATAAAGCATTAAATCCAAGATATGCTTGTTCTGTAAAATTGTGTCTGTTGTATCGTTTACAGTTGTTAAACTCCATGCAAACAGATACTCTGCTGTCAATAGAATAAAATTTGCGACGTCTTGTAAAAGGACACGCTAAATCCATTCTTGTAGCACTAAAAAATAGCCGCATTTCTGTTGCTTAAAACAAGCTCTATAACCTATTTTCCCTGCTCTACTTTCCCTCAAGCCTAGCTCTGTTTTCCCTCAAAAATGAGAATTTTATAAAATTTCAAACATTGTGTTCACTTATTGGATACGTGAAACTACGAAGAAAATCATATTAACATGGTCCTTGAACAAAAAAAAAATTGACATATTCAAGGCTTAAATATAAAAATTTTGAATTCCAACCTTTCGGAGAGTATGCTTAAATTTGAAAATTCTAAATTCTAACCTTTTCGGAGAGTCTCTATTTAAGTGGAAAGAGCTCATTTTGATGTGGGACGTGTTCGACGTTCTTTAATTTTTTTTTAGTTCACCGCCCGGAAGTTTGACGTGAAAGTGGCATATCTCAGTTCTCTGCCCGCTAAGCGACTGCAAAACAGCTATGGATAGGAAAAAGCGGACGGATGTAATCTTCTTCGAGTGTGCTAAAGCGTTTGATAAGCTTCAATCACTAAGTTGCTATATAGCATGGGCGGGCGCATGGAAGCGCAGTTGGAGGAGGCGCCGACTGTCGCCTGCGCCCGATACCAGGTTCCTGGATCGGATTTCCCGCCCAGGCCAACCAAGCCATCCATCCCTTTGAGGTCGATGAATTGGTGCCAGACTTGTCTGGAAAGGGTAAGGCGCTGATTTGTTCATCGCTTGGCTACCGCCACCGTTTTATAGCCCCAATACGCATTCAGGGCCCGAATTCATCAAGTAATGGGTATAGGTAGAGATACCGTAAGGGAATCATACCCACTACCAGCAATGGATAGTGGCTACGAATCGTGTTCATGAAAGGAATCAAGGGTAAGGTACAACTAGGCCTTTCGCGAAAACAGATGATCTTACTGGAGCGCCATTTTGTCAACGGGGCGCGAATGAGTCGCGGGTATACGGATGTACCCACAACGATCGGCGGGTTTTCTCTACCCACTGATATAGCCACGATTTGGCGGGTAAGGTTTACCATGAATTGTGGGTATGTCCACATCGTGGGTACGTCTACCCATATACCTAGTTGATGAATCCGGGCCCAGATCGCCTACGTAACATCCCGTGAAGTAGGATTTGTGGCGCATCCTGCAAATCGATTGACTAACACCGTCATTTATCCTTTACCCCTTTGACGCTTCAAGTAAGCTGCGCTTACACTATCAATCAAGTAAAAACGAGCTATACAAGCGCGGTTTCTTTAACTTTAACCAGCTACGAAATTGCAGTCTTGCGCTTTAAAATTGATTCTTGTCCACTATTTTGCCCTGAAGAATAAAATTCTTACAAAATTTCAAACAATATGTTCACTCTATTATTCTGCAGGTGAATTTAAAAATTTCAAAAAAGTCGTAGTAAATTTCCATTCGACAGAAAATTGCCCCAAATTTTTCAAAAAATCTTTTAATGTGGAAAAGCACGTTTTAATTTAGAAGAAGTTTGGTTTGATTTGAAAAACGTCAAGCTTACTTAGTAGATTGTCCAATTTGATCTGAAAAAAATGTGTCCAATTTGTCGTGAAAATGATACATTTTTAGATAATCAGCAAAAAATCACTTCTAGTGTCAGTGAGGGCGCGTGTAGCGCAGTCGGAGGAGGCGCCGACTGTCGCGTGCACCCTATACCAGGTTCCTGGTTCGGATTTCTCGCCTAGGGCAACCAAACTCTCCTTCCCTCCGGGGGGGGGGGGGGGTCGGTGAATTGGTACCAGACTTGTCTGGGAAGGATAAAGCGCTGAGTTGTTCTTCGGCTGGCAACCGCAAGTCATTGTATGGCCAAATACGCGTTCAAATCGCCTCCACGACATCCCGTAGAAGTAGAATGCGTGGCGCATTTCCAAGAGGGACTGAGTAATGCCGTCCTTTATCCTTTATCCTTTATCCAGCAATTGTCAGCGCTAAGTAAACAAGCTTTAAACTATTTTCTCTACTTCTAATAATCTATAAAATTGCTGCTTTTTGCACTTTAACATAGGCTTTAACTCATTATTTTGCCCTGAAGAATAAAATTCTTGCAAAATTTGAGACGTTGTATTCACTTATTAGGCAGGCAATTTTATAAAATTCCAAAGGAATACATAATAAATTTTCATTCAGCGGAAAATTATCCCAAATTTTTCATAAAAATCTTTTTTAGTGTGAGGAAGCTCGCTTTAATTTGTGAGATATTCCACTTGATGTCAAAAACGTCAAGCTTGCTTAGAAGAATGTCCAGTTTGATTTGAATTGAATTTTCCAATTTGCCGTGAAAATGACGTATTTTCAGTTAAACAGCAAAAAAATCACTGAACAAACAATTTTCCTTAAATCATTTTATTTTTTCTATTATAATGTCAGTGAGCTCAGCTGCTTTGCATGTGGATGCCTCAAAATTAATTTTTTCGCCTTGTTCGAACGGGGCGAAAATATTTTCGGCGTGCACATTTTGAACGACGCTTTGTCACGAACGACCGGCACACCACGGCCACTGCTCGCTCTCGAGCGGCGCATTCCACCGCTATAATCAGCGTTACGAACCTGCCGGCAAGCACGTGATTTGATTGTGTAATCCTGGCTTCGTGCTGCTCATCATGCCGCCGACGGTCCTCTCGGCCAGTTCCATCGTTCAGATGCTCTCTCATTTCGATTCCGCCGCTGAATCCTCGAGCAGTTGCCATTTTCCCGCCTTAAAATAATGTCGTTTCAGGGCAAAACAAACAATTCTGAAGCACTGGAGGCACGCAGACTGGAGATCAACGCTGATTATTCGCATTCAGACATGTACTATATTCTCGTCAGTGTTAAGAGCACATTTCTATTTATTTATTTATTGCACATATTTGTGCGCTATACAAAAAAACAATGAACACAATCAAAGAAGAACGTTATATTTAACGACAGCGCTTCTGCGTATATTTCACATATTTAAAGCCCTCTATACAAGGAGCAAAGTGTCAGACATCTTCGGAAGCTTCACTAGCAGCAATGTTAGAACCTACCTCTCAAACAGTACAAGTTTTAAACCATAAAATGGCGCGTGTAGCGCAGTCGGAGGAGGCGCCGACTGTCGCCTGCACCCGATACCAGGTTTCTGGTCCGGATTTCCCGCCCAGGTCAACCAAGCCCTCCATTCCTCTGGGGTCGGTGAATTGGTACCAGACTTGTCTGGGAAGGATAAAGCGCTGACTTGCCCGTCGGCTGGCCACCGCAATTCATTGTATGGCCAAATACGCATTCAAATCGCCTCCACGACATCCCGTGGAAGTAGAATACGTGGCGCATCCCAAAGGGATTGAGTAACGCCGTCCTTTATCCTTTATCCTTAAACCATAATAAAGTACAAATCAATCGATACGGCTAGTTTGTGGGAAAATTATACCATTTTCAGGTCGAATTGGACACTTTTCAAACCAAATTGGACACTTTTCAAGTCAAATTGGACGCTCTTCTAAGCTAGCCTAAGAGTTTTGCAATCAAAGAGAACTCTTCCGAATTGAAACAACCTCCATACTGGTTGAATTACAGACTCAACGAGATGGTTAGAAAAATTTTTTGTTCAAGGAAAATTTAGAATAACTTTTTCTGATTTTTTTTTTACTTTAGCTGCCCGAATGGGTGTAAGAATTTCATAAAATTTTAACTTTCGGAGAACAAATAACATATTAAATTTTGTTTTAAAGCGCAGCAAAGCAGCAACCATATAGTGCATTGAAAGACCAGATTGCGCCATGCAATCGAAAAGCTCGTCGCGATTTTTATTTGAATGGTAGTGTAAATGCTGTTTACATGGAACAATGAGGTATGTGCGTTCTTAACAATTCTACTTGTTGCAATGTCTACAGTTTTTTTTTTTGATCGAGGAAAATTTCAATATGATTTCTTTAAACCTTCTACCCAACAAGTGATCACTTTATTTGAAATTTTTTAAAATTCAAATTTTTCGTGGAAAATTAAGCTTTATAGTGGAAAAATAAAGCTTAAAGTTAGTTTCTATTGACTGACCTTGGTAAAGTACTCTCCTTAATATCTTAACCACCTTTATTTGAGCAACGACTTATGTAGTTTTTTTTGTCTAGTTGAAACGTGAAATGGAAAAGGAGAATACTGCTAGCGTAGATTTATATCATGTATATGTTGACTACATTTATATGTTGATTTATACATAGCTGTAGACAATGCAAAAAGTACATATCCCACCTTGTTGTTTCATGTAAGCAGCATTTACACTATCAACCAAATAAAAATCGCGACGAGCTTTTCGAGTGCTTGGCGCAATCTGGTCTTTTGGTGCACTATATGCTGCTGCTGCTTTGCTGCGCTTTAGAACAGAATTTAACTTGTTACTTTTTCTCAAAAAGTAAAAATTTTATAACATTATTACACTCATTCGGGCAGCTAAAGTAAAAAAAATCAAAAAACGTTGTTCTGTATTTTCCTTGAGCAAAAAAAATTCTAGCCATCTTATTGAGTCTGCAGGTGAACCTGTATAAAGACTGTTTCAATTTGGAAGAGTTCTCGGATCTATCCTAGTCCGGGGGGGGCACATAACTAAAAAGTAGGCAACAAAATGAATTGAAACTTACCGAGCGGCTCCTAGAAAACGAGCTGGAACCTAAAAGAAACCGAAAATGAGCGAACAAACCGAAAAAATAAAAAATCGCCGCGGTTTACAACCGTCTCGGCGGACAAAGAGCGACGCAATGGAGGCATGCCGCGTGCTGGCCGCTGACATGTCATAACCAGGATCTAACATGGTGAGGACGGCACACAACTTTGCCGGCTTATAACAAATGTAATTTTTCGTCTTTTGTCTTTTTCTTTGTGACTTTTTCTTGTTTAGGGTCCTATGTTGTTCTGTAGGAGCCGCTCGGTAAGTCTCAAGTGGATTTGTTACATATAATACCTCTTAGTTATGTGCCCCCCCCCCCTCCGGACTAAGGTAGATCCGAGTTCTCTTTGATTTCAAAACTCTTAGGCGAGCTGAAAAAGTGTCCAATTCGACCTGAAAATGGTATATAGCAAGTATTCAAGCGAAACACAATCAGTCGAGTGTGAAATGCAAGGTTTCGGACGGGTGCATGGCGCAGTCTACATCGCTTATATGTCAAAAATTTCTGTTTTCTTGGTCATTCATATGAGCCCTTAACTTCTTCTGTAGCTTTAGGGCCTGTTCATACTTCGCGACTGGAGCGACTGGAGCGACAAGAGCGACTGGGGTGATGGACATAGTGTGGTGTACGTAAATAATTGTGGACTCCAATCCGTCAGCGACGCATGTACAGGGTGCGCCATAAATATGGTCACTTTTTCGCGCGTCATTTTTTGTACTTGTTTGTGAACGTTTTTATGTTTCCATTGTTTCTTCGGATTCTACGTGTCATCTTAACCGTATATAGTGTTTTTTGCATCTCCACACTGCTTCTATCAGAAATGGTAAAGTCTTGTTGTCAAAGAGGCGCAATCTTGGATCCGAGAAGGGCAGGACTTTCTGTTCCCAACATCGCTCGTCTGCTGAAGCTGCACAAGATGACAGTCTATCGCTGTGTGGAACGTAACTCTCTCGTTTATCGTTCCCGACCTGGCTGCCCGGTATCCGTTGCTACGAGCAGTCTCTGGAAAATCGTGAAAGAACAATTCAAGTGGAATCCAGGCCATGGCATGAGAAAGATGGCATCCGAGCTCAACGTATCGGTTACGACGATGAAGCGAGTTGCTAAGAATGAACTTGGACTATACCCCTACAAGTTTCGTCAACAGCACGGACAAACGCCTGCACAGATGGAAGGAAGAAGAAAAAAATGTCCAAGACTCTTCGAGCGGCACGACCACTGCACGACGCTCTTCACTGATAAGAAACTTTTCTCAATTGAGCAGCATTTTGACCGCCGAAACTCGCGGTTATTGGCTGAAAGTGGTGAGGATGCAGACACCGTTAACAGAAACTCTCATGCAGCTTTCCTGATGGTTTGGGCCGGAGTTTGCGCCACAAGATGGACACGATTGGTTTTCGTTGAAAAAGGAGCCAAGGTCAACACCAATGTCTACGTGAACGACATTGTGATGAAGGAGTTGCTTCCCTAGGCTCAAGAACCTCTGGAAATACAATATGGACCTTTCACCAGAACGGCGCACCCGCTCATAAGTCCAAGAAGACTCAGGAGTGGTGCGCAAGGAATCTTCCCAACTTCATCCCTGTTTCTGGATGGCCGAAAAACTCGTAAGATTTGAGTGTTATGGATTACTGCGTTGGTTCATTCTAGAGGGTGAAGCCTGCGCTAAAAGGCGCACTACGACTCGAAGATTGAAATCTTCACGGGAAAAAGCATGGAAGGAAATTCCGCAAGCAACCTTGCGTTGAGTCCTACCCTAAGCGTCTGAAGGTTGTCATTCGTGCCAAGGAAGATCATATTAGATGATATCCATTTTGCTTGTTAACTAGATTGTTAGTAAATTGTTGAGGAAGTTTCGCTATTCCCTGACAAATTCCCCGTGAGTAATTCGCTTTTTATTGAGTGACCATATTTATGGCGCACCCTGTAGTGTGAAACGCGTAATTATTTACGTACACCACACTACATCCATCGCCCCAGTCGCTCCAGTCGCTCTTGTCGCTCTTGTCGTGAAGTATGAACAGGCCCTTAGTGCGAGCAAAGTTATAGACTTTCAAGCAGTGTATACATTTTTTTGAGACACCCTGTATTTTACTCATTTGAATATTATCTCTTATGTTTCTCCCTACCTCACGCCATAGTTTGACAGTAGTTTCTGAAGACATTCCAATGTCGATGTTTTTTTAGGCGTTCAAGGTCTGCAAATGTTGTGCCGAGCTATGTAAATGACATGGGGAGCATGATTGGCATTTTAATTGAGCTACTAGGCGTCGTGCCTTGAAATGATTGTGTTGTGCCATTGTATCCACGACAACCAGAGGTGGGGGATTAGTTCTGCTCAATAATGAGCCCCTTCACGAAAAAATATCGGATCTGAATAGAAAACTCAGCAGACTTTTACAGAAATTTTAATGTCAAGATTTTTTGATTTTTGGGACCGTGATTACTCCCACACCTTGACTGATTATAAAACGATTAGAACTTCGCTGCCTGCAAGGGTGTAGAGGAAGTTCAAAGCTCATACGAAAGCACTTGAAATTTCAAATTTTCTGACTGATGAGCGGCGGGGATTATGCCACGCACTCGTTTGAATTCTTACATTTTACACTTGATTGATTGTGCTTCGCCTGAAGACTCGTTTAATCTCTCCATAAAGTGACCCCATCGATTGAATTGTGCTTCTTTCGAATTTTAAAATTTAAAAACACACCACAGCTTGCAGCATAATGCAGGATATCCTTTAGAAATCCTTAAAAAATGCAAGTACTGTTGGAAAGGTTCTAACATTGCCGCTAGTGAAACTTTTCAAGATGTTTTAGACTCATATGAAAGCACAGGGCTATGAAAATTCTGTGACGTGCAAGTGGCCAGGATTGCGCCAAGCACCTCTCTGAAACCTTTCATTTCAGGCTCGATTGATTGTTGAGGAGCAGCAGTTGATGTATGAGCTGGTGTATGATGTATAATAGCTAATGAATGAAAGGATTCAGCTTCTTCATATTCGATCAGTTTGGGAATGCGCCACGCATTTTACTTGGGCCGAATATCTTGCAAACGCTTCGAATGTTTATTTAGTTCACAGTCTGACTTGCAGTGGCCAGCCGAAGGACAAGTCAGTATTGTGTTCTTCCCAAACAAGTGTGGTACTAGATCACGGAACTTGAAGCTGCAGTCATATTGTCTAGAGGCCATATGAGTCTTGAGCGGGTTAGGGTCATGGCGACAAACTTAAGATAAATCTTCGTGATAGGGGGACATGTAGCACAGTCGGAGGAGGTGCCGGCTGAAGCGTGCACCCGATATACCAGGTTTTTGGTTCGGATTTCCCGGCCAGGCAACCGAACCTTCCATCGCTTCGGGGTCGGCGAATTAGTGCCAGACTTGTCTGGGAAGGACAATGCGCTGAATTCCTCGTCGGCTGGCCACAGCAAGTCATTGTGTGGCCAAATACGCACTCAAATCGCCTCCACGACGTCCCGTAGAAGTAGAATGCATGGCGCGTCATAAAAGGGATTGGGTAACGCCGTTCTTTATCCTTATTGTTATGTAATGGATTCAGAACGCACTTTAACTAAGCGGAACACTATGTGTTTAACGTCGAACTCTTATTTATCTGTGCGCGTATAGTGGCGCAGTCGGAAGAGGTACGGCTGTCGCGTGCACAACGATTCAAGGTTCTTGGTTCGGGTACCGGTCAGGCCAGCCAAGCCTTCCATCCCTCCGGGGTCGGTGAGTTGGTACCAACCTTCTCTGAGAAGGATAGAGCGCTGACTTGTTCATCGGCTGGCCACCGCAAGCCATTATATTGCCAAATGCGCTTTCAAATCGCCTACACGACGTCCCGTAGAAGTGGAGTACGTGGCGCGTCCCATAAGGAGTTCATCTACATCGACCCTTATCCTTTATCATTATCTTTGCTTATCTCTGGTCATTTCCAGCGTTTTCAAAATTTCATTTTTTTCGTTTTCAACAGTTCCTTCTTCATTTCCCATCTACAGCTGCTGCTAGTCTGGTTAGCAGAGTGTTGTGTACAAATCGAGCTCTGGTTTCAGCCAGTCAGTTTCCGGCATAGCCATGTCGTGTTTACGAGACGAAAACAGCTGGCGCATACTAATACGGCGTCCTTTTTCGGTCGCGCTAACAAAGCTCTATTGGTCTCATATTCATGAGCTCAGCGGCAGCGGCGAACGCAGCAGATTTCTTGCATACTAACACGCTCTGAGATCCCTCATGATCTCGTGCGCTTTAGGCATGATTCTATATTAAGATTACGTTTTCTTTAATCTACTGGTCATCTCCGTCATCTGTTAAACTTCCGATTATAGAATAGTTTGATCTAGCATCACTGCGTCCATTCGTCCCTGTCCTGTGCCAGAGTGACCCAATGGACCCTCTATTCTCAAGGGAGAAATGGAGCGTTGTGTCGTTTGTTCAAGGCTTCCACGAATAAATGCGACTAACGCGTTGGTGGGCATGCTGGTGTTCTTTTGACATCCAGTCGGTGACGACTGTCGTCAAAAGTGTGGTGGCCCACCTAATTTTGGACGACTTGGTTCAATCCACCCCTTCTTTGATGCTCGATCTTCGTCACCATCCATTCCCTCATTCCTCAGTTTTCACCAATTCTGTCTTCTTTTTCTAGTATTTCACAATTTCCTTGTCACTTTTTGTACTAGTCGTTAATGTAGCCTACATGTTGTAGGGGACGCTTCGCACTAATAAGCCCACGTTTAACAGGCCTCTAAGACGGGATTTATGCTTCCGTCGCCGAGGGTCGCGGCGTGTGAATGCTGTCGATATCGATCGTTCGAGCCACCCAATCGATACGGGTAGATTGCATTTTACCGCACCGCTCGGCGTCTGAAGTATGGTATAATTCCCGCCTAAGAGAAGGTGTGCATAGTCGGTGCCCAGAACGGCTGGCGCGTGTTCGGTCGGTGCTCTGATTGGCTGTCATTGGCTAGTGCCCTCACGCCTCCCCATGTAGGCCACATTATCTACTAGTAAT
Source organism: Heligmosomoides polygyrus bakeri (assembly GCA_947359475.1). Classification (NCBI taxonomy): domain Eukaryota; kingdom Metazoa; phylum Nematoda; class Chromadorea; order Rhabditida; family Heligmosomidae; genus Heligmosomoides; species Heligmosomoides polygyrus. The sequence goes on from OX375866.1 coordinate 7,659,213, forward strand.
ACCGTTTTCGTAATGGCTAGTTTATTTTGTTCCTCTTATTGTCTTCCTTTTTTGATATAAATTGGCAAAACAAGTAGGCAATATAAAAAAAATAAGAACCAATGTAAAATTCCCATTATCTGGAAAAAAATTGTCTAAAAGGTCTGTTCCTCATATAACTAGAACCTCAAGAAGTTCTGCAAATAACTTGTAGCTTTTTCCTTCTTCTAGTGTGTTTTGGATACTTTTCCTTCTACCGAAATAGTTTTTCTCTTCTTCTTCTTCTTCCTCCTCTTCTCTTCTAATTCAATATTTGAACTGCGCTCTCGAAGACTAATACCCATTTCCTTTCCATATCTCTAATTGTGTTTTTTGTTTTTTAATTTTTGTAAATTTTTGTTTGTAAATTTTTAAAATTCTTCGTATCTACCCCTACTCTTCTCCAAATTGCCTCTGGGATAGAAGTCCGAAAAGACCCTTGCGAAAGGAAACCATGAAATGAGCAATTTTCCCCTCTATTTTCACCAATTCTATTTGCCTATCCTTTTTTCTTGGCCCTTACTGATTTTTTTGACAGTGGTCGTTAATGTGGTCTATACGGGAGGGGGCACAGCACACAGATCAGGCCGCTTCGAACAAGCGTCTTACTGGTGAGGGTGTAGGTGATTATAATCGGTGCCGTGATTGGCTGGCGCGTGCTCGGTCGGCGCTCTGATTGGCGATCATTTTGAGGGTACGCAGAGCAGTCAAAAAGGCGCCATCCGTCGCGTGAATCCCAAACTGATCCAAGGGTCGGCTCCTGGTTAGGCCGTGGCCGGAATTATTATAACCAGACTTGTCTGGGAAGGATAGAACACTGATTTGTCTGTCGAAAACCGTAGACGAAGTACGTTTTCGGATTGGTCCGAGGGCGTTTTTTAGAAGTATACCGCGTGGCGTATCTCTCTAAGGGATTCATTAATGCTAACCTATCTTCTTCTGACCCTATTTCATCCTTCTTCATTTATCTCGTACTATTATAACGCTTTGCAGAAATACTAACGATAAAATGATACAGGTGAGTGTTAATTAAGCCATCGTGGGATGTGCTATGCACTCTACCTCTACGGGATGTCGTGGATGTGATTTGAATGCATATTTGGCCTAAACATTGACAGGTGGTGGCCAGTGGATAGACAAGTCCGTGGTTTATCCTTCCCAGATAAGTTCGCTACCAACTCACCGACCCGGGGAAGGGAAGGGTTGGCTGACCTGGGAGAGACCTACTTGGGAAGCTAAAACAACGTTTGGTCTCCTCAAACTGTAGGATCACTCCCCTTCTCCCCCTAGAGTCATATGGTCTGTAGTTTAGTTGTATCTGTCCTAATCGGAGGGCGCGTAAAGAGATGTACATAGGCTTTTCCATTTCCTTCCTTGAATTTCTACGAGAGCTTTAGCTGGTCTCCTATGATACGATGGCTTTCGTTTAAATTCAAAGCATGTGTTGGCGTGGGACTATACGCAATTGGGACTTTACGGTTGCCCTCCCCCCCCCCCCCCGACTAGGACCGATTCGTTTAGTTCATTCCATTCAAATCTAATGTGTAGAAACAACGCCCAGCGCCCCCGGCCACGAGAAGCACGTCAGCGGGTTAATTCTGGTATACGGTAGCAGTGCAATGGTGAACCTGCGGACTACATTTTTCAGACACGGCTTCTAATTTTTTTCTTTCAACTGTGACGCATTCATCAATCTTCTTCGTTTCTTAAGGAATGTTGTTGACTCCGTTTTTCTTTTATTAGTTCAAGCGATAGTTGAGTGTAGCCTTGTTGTGCTTACATCTGCAGCTTAAACCTTTTATTCGTCCGTCATGACTGCCAGATGATGGCGATTTCGACAGCATTCTGCGTTTTCTTCTTTCCATTGTCTTGTTTCTGATGTCGCTTGGCATCCGAAGACGATAACGTTCCCAGTCCATCGCGTGCTCAAATTGCCCTCCATTCAAATACGCGCATAGTACATATTCGTGGAGAAGATAACCAATTGCGTGTCCAGATTCCATCGATGTCGCCTCATATGGCGTTGTCTTATGGATTGTGCGGGCAGTGTACAGTATTGAAATTTGCAGGTTTAGGCCTATTTCACTTTTATCATAAGTCGAGCCATAAGCGTCGTTACGAATTCACAGTTGCAGGCTATCCCTGATTCGGTGAGTTTTTTTTTAAACTTCTGGGTAGGCTTTGACTTTTCTGGTAAAAATGCCAGGCACATTACGAGTCGCGGAGGTGGCTGCAAGTCTATTCGTTATTGAGGGGTCCATCTGGTGTTATCATAAGGATAAAAAGGATAAAGGACGGCGTTACTCAATCCCTTTTGGGATGCGCCACGCATTCTACTTCTACGGGATGTCGTGGAGGCGACATGAATGCGTATTTGGCCATACAATGACTTGCGGTGGCCAGCCGATGAACAAGTCAGCGCTTTATCCTTCCCAGACAAGTCTGGTACCAATTCACCGACCCCGGAAGGATGGAAGGCTTGGTTGGCCTGAGCGGGAAATCCGAACCAGGAATCTGGTGTCGGGTGCACGCGACAGTCGCGCCTCCTCCGGTTGCGCCACACGCGCCCAGGTGTTATCATAAGAATCGATAAATCCTTATTTATTTATTTATAGTACGTGGATATCCACGCAGACAGAACCAGTTATCCGAAAAGACAATAAAAGATAAACACAACGAGAAAAACAGAACATGCATGCATGATAGATGACAAGAAATACACCACCCAAATGAATGATCCTTTGATGTACATATCAATGAGCTCTTTCAGTTGTGAAATGAAACTCGGTAGACCATATTTTTTAAAGAAAGTTTTGGAAACTCCGAACCAGCTCTTTGGGTAAAAAAGGAAGCTCGCAGTCGAGACCTTGCCTTAGGAAAATGAATTTTTGTCCTACAACCACGCCTGTTTGGAGAAGACGTTGGGTAAAATTTGTTGGGACGTAAGCTTACTCTCTCAATGATCATTTTGTAAATCATGAGAAAATCATATCTCTTCCTGCGAAGTGGCAAACTAGAAAGATTGAAAATTTTGTTCCGAACATTTGAAGGTGGAATGGACGTGTTGTCATAACCGTAGAGCCGTATCCAAAGCTTTCGAGTGAAATTATTCTGCACCGCTTCTAGCCTGGCTTGGCTGCGCTTGGTAGATGGATTGAACACAGTGGTCCCATATTCGAGTATGAGGCGGACATAAGAAATGTAAGCCGGTCTGATGTGGCTAAAATTGTGTTCGTGGACAAAAAAAAACTGTGAATTGCTCTATTTGCCTGACTCGCTATTACTTCACAATGTTCGCCAAACGTGAGCTAAGCGTTTAAAATGAAGCGTAGGTCACGATGTTTAGCGGTATTGTTTATCTGATTTCCATGGAGGTAATAAGCGTAATCGTCTTCCACGCTTCGTTTTCATACGAGAGGGGGAGCTTTCAGGTAGCAGACCAGTCAGCAACTGCAGTAATAGCTGACTGGAGTGCCACACGGTCATCAGTTTTTTGAATGCTCTTGTAGACTTTGAAATCGCCAGCAAACATTTGGCAAGAGATATTAAACGGTCTTATCGAGCTCGGTAAATCCTTTTACGCCTTCGCGTCCCTCTTGTCACGTGATGTCCTTACGCATCTCGTGACCAGACGAGTGCGCGTCAACTGCTTAACTGTGACGATAGACAGAGTTGTTCGAATTTTTGTAGGTTTAGTTTCATTGTGAGAGTGTGGCGCAGTCAGAGAACCATCTCATTGGAGTGCGTCATCTCGTCAGGTCAGTGCAGGCGCTAAAGAGAAGTTGTGAAAGCACAAATATTGAGGTAAATGGTTTTCAGTACTAGAAATCACTTATTGTCCTTCGAAATAATAGCGCTGATGTCGTGTTAGCTCAGTACAGTTTAGATTGGAAAATAGAAGTATGTGCTAGGGCAGAACACCTTTTTCCTCTCATGTGATAGCTCTCATCGGTAGAACGAGGTTTATTTGCACATATTTTAGCATTGCTTCCTTGTGGGGCAATTCAAGATTTCCCAATAAATCGCTCCAAAATACGGATTAGAAGAGATAATGTGTGGGGAGTTGAGCATGGAGACAGAGACTGAAAGATCTGATGAAACGGTTACCACTTATGTATTGCAACAAGTACAATGGCTTCAATAAGAGGATTTTATCCCAGTCTTTGTATTTGTTGCAGTGCATACTGGTTAACAGCTGCAGACGGAGCCTACTTCTTCTTGTTCTTACTACTTGACCACCGATGAAATGTGAAGGGCTTATGTGGAGTTTGCCTGTGAGAATCTTGAACAGCATTTTGAGATCAGCAATCTTCCTTCTACACACCAAAGATTTTAGTCCAAGTATCCCATTTCTTTCTCTGCCGTTTGGGATTTGTGAATAATCTACGCCAAAGCACCTCATTATGAGTTTTCGGGTGAAATTATTTTGAACGCTCTCCAACATATCGATGTCTTTCCTCTTGATCGGGTTGAAAACCGTTGACCAAACTCTACTACGGGTCGTACTATGTTTTGTAAGCAAGCAAAAGCGTATTAGGATATTATATATTATAATATTTGCCGTGTGACAGTTTCTTCTAATCTTGGGATGTGCATATAATACGTTTTCTCTGTCTTGAAGGGCTAGCTAAGTACAGGGTGCGCCAAAATTATGGCGACAAGTTGTTCAAAACGCCGAAAGCGAAAATGCAGCACTTTCGAAAAACCAGCGATGAAACAATGCATCGGCGTCGATACAGGCTTTGAGACGCTTCTGGAAGGCATCGACGGCGGCACGCAGGTATGGCCCATCGAGCTCATCCCACGCCTTCTGGAGAGGTTCCTTCAAAGAATCCACGGATCGGTGAGGTTTCCCGCAGGTTTTGGCTTCCAGAACTGCTCAGACGGTGTATTCCATCGGATTCAAACCCGGAGAGTTGACTGGCCACTCGTGGAGGCTGATGGAAGCCGGGAAGTTGCCTTTGCATCAGTACTGCATCATTCTCGTCCTGTGAGCTGGAGCTCCATTCTGTTGGATGATCCAGGAGCGGTTTCCAAAGTGAGACACCAGCTAAGGGTAACAGTTCGTCCTTCGGAAGGTTCAAATAGTTTTCCCTGATCTCCATTTCTCGCGACATCCGGCGGACTGAGCGCGCCGGGCACCTGAGAATTCGTTCACATACCTTCACAATGTCTTCCGTAGTTACCACATAAACGTGTCTTCTTCGTCCGTATCTATCATCCTTGGTTCCCAGGTCTTCGTAGTGTCTGATGGACCTATATAGAACTTTTCAATGAAGTCCAAGACGCTGCTGAATGTCGCGTGCCGAGAAGCCTTGACGGTAAAGTTCAATGATTGAAGCACGGTGGCAAGAACGTTTCACAATCTTGAAAAACATCTTATTTTTATGCTTGATCGAGATAACCATGCTGTTAAAGAAGTTGATGCAGTAGAAACAATAAAGCACAGAAAAAAGCAGACGCTCCGAATAGGAGGTGAAATTGTTCGCGCATGTGCTGTCGCCATAATTTTGGCGCACCCTGTATTTGTCAGCGCCTGCACTGATCTAGCGAGATGGCGCGCTCCAGTGAGACGGTACAGTACGCTCGCCGCCGTTCCAAGGGCGACTCTGGCTTGAGGATTGCTAAGTGGTGTAAGGCGGAGCCGCTCCTTGGCCGTACTCGTCTCATTTCTCATTGGAGCGCGCCAACCTACCAGCTCAGGTCGGGGATCTTAATTGCTTATCCCTTCAGGATGGTGAGAACGTGGATGCGTATCTCCTTATGACTACGAAGAAGTTGTGAGAGGGCAGATATTCAGGTAATTGGTTTTTTAATAAGGAATTGTTCAATGTGCATGGAAACAACAAAGGAATCGTGCTAGCACAACAAAGTCTGGATATACAGAAAATACAGAAAAGATGAAAAAAATAGAAATACATGCTAAGGCTGAACACCACTTTTTCGTGTCGTATGGTGGTAGCTCGTCAGTAGAAATAGGTTTATTGACACATACTTTAACATTGCTTCATTGTTAAGCAACCCCAGATTTTGCAATAAATCGCTGCAAAATACGAATTAGTACAGAAGTAATGGAGAGTTGGGCGGAGATCGTTGAGTTGAGCAGAGACACAGATCGGAAGAGATCTGACGAAGCACTTAACATGTATGTATTGCAACAAATACAACGGATAGAATAATATATGTGTATTGGTGTGCAGAGAAAGTAAGGATGGCTATAAACAAAAAGAGTATGAACTGAGCAGTTTACCATTCCTTAGATGGCTGTATTGCCAGACACCATTTTTACAGATGGAACACTCCCTACCAATATCAGAACATGTCAGTCAGATGGGCCCATGTAGGCATACATTGGGGTTGGAACATCTCTTCCACTCAATGTCGCCCGTTTCCCCGTTCTCATCATTTGAAACACGCTTCCCGCAGACAGAGCAACTGCAGGAGAGCTCGTTCAGTCGAACATGTCTTCTTCTACGTTCAAGTTTTCGTCATCGAACTTACATCTTCGCTTCGTCCTTCTTTCAGAATTCAGCTTGCTCCTCTGCAAACAAAGTAAAGAAACGATCCAGAGATTTAAGAGGTTGAAGATTAATATTAATAATGAGTAAAAGACTTCTGAAAGAACACTGTAATGAGATAAGAGTAATGGGATTACTGAAGGCTTAGGAAAAACACTAGGGAGGTTTAATGGAAGGTTTTTGTGGATTTTATGGATAAACACCACTCTCTGGACATAAAATATGCAATACTCATAGCTAATATTGACGAAAGCACTTCTATAAGGTAGAGACTGTAAAAGAATAAACAAATAACGGTTGGAGCTAGCTGAAGAATTGTTGAATAAGGATAAATTTGAGGGGTAGTAGTAAGTCGCCGTAGGTTGGCGCGCTCCAATGAGAAATGAGGCGGTAGAGTACGGCCAAGGAGCGGCTCCGCCTTACACCACTTAGCAATCCTCCTCTGGCTTGCGTCACTTAATCCTCGTATATTCTGTTTTCGTTCTCTGTTGCGTTATTTACTTTGATTTTGTTATTGTAATTGCTTTATATGGAATGAGTAAGTTCAATTTATGGAAATACTGAATACATTTAGTTCTTATGTATACTCGCCGATACACTTACAACCGGAAAAAACCCGTCCGAGTTGTCCGGGGTGCAACGCCTACAGCCGCGTGATTCAAACATGTTTTTTATTAACAATGGAACGCCATTAAACATTTATTGTGCCAATTGCACTTGATAGTATAGATGGGTGATGAAGTTAGGTATAGTTCTTGGCTTGACGTAGTTCTTGGCTTGATGGCGAAGTTAGGCATAGTTCTTGACTTGGCGTAGTTTGGCTTGACGTAGTTCTTAGCTTGATGTAGTTCTTGGCTTGGATAAGAGATAATCATAGTCGTTGAGAGATATGATGTATAGTTCTTGGTTTGTGATAAGAGATCCATATAATACAACCATAGTTGATGATAAAATATGGCGATTAGTTCTCTAGCACTTCGATATAATAAAATTCGGTGCAAATAGGGTCGGGGGGGGGTCAACATGGCCTGCCGCGGCGGGGATGGCCGTTGTTCCTTGACGGTTGGCTGGCGTTTGAATCGGCCATTGGCGCGAAAATTTCGCGTTGGCACTGGAGCACGGAAACCGATGCTCTTGTCAGTGCTGTCTGATCCTTCGATGGTTATAGGGTAAGCGACGACCATGACACATGTTTTCCTCTATTCGTCGATCCATCAGGCCATCCTGACTATGGATTCCCCCTGCATTGCTTCCTACTTCTCTTCTCGATCGTCCTAGAGTCCGGACAGCGAAACACTACACCTCTACTGCGACCGGTAGCTCCTTTCGTCGCTCAGGGGAGCTCGCGGCAGGGTTCTGCTCGAAGAGCGGCGAAGCGCATACGGCTGGAAAAATGCCCCAAAATTGCGTACGCCTCGAAGCCCTCCAACTCCAAGTAGTAAGCTGAAATGCAAGTATGCCACAACGCAGTAAAACCTAACCCCCGACTTCCCTTGTATGAAGCGACGCCACTTCTTCCACTGCAGCACGACCCGCTTGCCCGTTTGCCATCGCAGGCGCACAAGACATTGATCGATTGTCAATGTGGACGCCGACGCGCGATCTCTAAGCTAGGAGGGCGCAGACAGCAAGAGATTACGTGCTCCAGCGCCAACGCGCGCTTGACTTTCGCTCCAATGGCCGATTCAAACGCCAGCCAACCGTCAAGGTTCAACTTCCACCCCGCGGCGGGTAGCCACATACAGCGAATGTAAATACAGTCTTATATCCTTGTTTCGATTACATATCCGTGTTTTATATGCTTCCGAATTGGGCAAGGGAGGAAACTCCAGGATGTAGGCAATTTTAACACGGGCGCGTTACTCGAGCCACACCCTGGAGTCCCTTCCCCTGCCCAAATCTGTGCTCTCCTCCGCGTCAGCGTTTTGTCGCTTTGTTTTTGTGTTGGTGACACTTTTTTGGAGGTGACCCCCCCCACCCTATTTGCGCCTAAAATTCTTAAATTATAGTTGTGAAAGCATGTCACTTAGAAATTGTTTATGACAGTGGTTGTGAAGAAGACTGCTATGTTAACTAGAAAAAATTTACCTTAATATCAGGGAGGGATGAGTCTGCAATGCATGGGAGTTTCTGTATATGAAAAGGTCGTTGTTTAAACCGTTCCATAGATTTACTCTTTTTACGAGGAACGAGTTTTTGTGCCGAGTCGTATTAGGTTTATCAGGTCTCATCCGATATGGATGTCCCCTATTAATGCCAATTGTCCGAGAAATTTCAAACAGATCAGAGATACTAAGATTGATCTCATTTGTAGTCAATTTGTATATTGTTGCAAGATCCGTAATTTTTCTTCTGAATTCTAAAGAATCGGTGCCAAGTTGGGATAGGCGTTGCTCGTACGAAAAATCCATTAACCCGCAACAGCGGAAGAACGATATGTGAAACTTTGTTGGACCTTTTCAATTTCTGTAATCAAGCTGCGTTTTTGTGGTGACCAAATTGGTGAGCAGTATTCTAATATAGGTCTAACATATAGATTAAAAAGCTTGAAAAGTAAGGAAACGCCCCTTATTTTGAATGCTCTTAAACTAAAGTTTGAGTTTCTAGAAGCTTTTCTTGCAATATCGTGAATGTAATTAGCGAAATTGAGACCACTGTCGTAAACAATTCCTATATCACATATCTGATTGGCACAATTTAGTGTAGCTCCTCTTACTACAGGCTTTATACGTTGGAGCCAGGGATGAAGGACATTAACGACGCGACGACGCTCTATGGGATTTTCTGCCCATTAGAAGCCCCTCCCTCGACCCTATTTGCACTGGAGAAGCAAGCAAGCAAATATCACTACCTGCAGCGATTGATTAGCAGAAGGATAGGCAACTCGGTTCTGTAACGATTTCCCTGAGTTTCACTCCGAAACTACGGTAAATAACTCAGACGGGTTTTTTTTTCCCGTTGTAAGTTAATCAAACACTTATGTATGACTAGGCACCACCAACTAGGATTGCACCCTGTTTTTTTTTAAATGAACTTTAAACACCTGTGCGATTTTAGATCTATACCTAGTACTAAGAATTAGTTATATTACCTATTGACGCTCGTTCATGTACGTCACTTATGTGAATTTATACGGAACATCACCCGAAGTATTGATTCGAAATGAAAATTATCAAGCGGAAACTTTTGCAAAGCGGAATAATGGAAAGGTGGTCATATTCTCGAAAATGCATAGAGAACGCACGCTAGCGAGAATAGCCCTCATCGATTTCCACCTAAAAAGTTCCGCAAGCCTCCAGGAGGGAGAAATATTCCAGCAAACGATGTTTGCTCCGGACGAAAAATAGGTAATCGCGCCATTTTTCTCAACGCTCATGTGTTGTCACCTCAAATGACGGCTGTACAACGCAGTGAGATTGATGGAAACCGTTTCTCACTCTCACTACGTCTCCTGGGCGCTATTTCCTCTGTCGCTGTCACATTCAAAAATAGCTTAATTCACTCCCATTATTTGCATGAAAGCGGAAAACTTGTAGATTTACTCTCATTGTTTCAAGAGGAATTGAAATCTGGTTGAATTTGCTGGTCATGTTATGTTTATGCTGTTGACTTTTCGTGTCTAAATGGCTCTGGTTGATAGAATCACTGAACCTAAAGACTGAAATATTTTGGTTAAAGATCAGCCTTAATTAAACGAATGGAACATCATTCCAAAGTGGGGGGGGGGGGGGGGGAGAGACGCAACGTTTCTGACCAAATGGGCTCTGCAGAAGCGAACATTTCGAGCTTCTTCCAGACCTTGAAAAAGACGAGTTCGTCGAAACGTCAGTCACAATAAAGAAATTGTACCAAACCTGGCAGGCAAAGAAGATTAAGAGATTACAGTTGCAAAATGCCCAGGTTTCAAGAACGCCAATCTTGGACATTATTCAAAGTAGGTATTGATTATGCAAAAACAACACTAGCACTACTAGAATTACAAAATGAGCTCAATTGCAGTTACTATTAGTTAATAATATTTAGTGTTCCTCATACTCACTTTTACAGTTGTGAGTCAGAACTTATTCTTATTACTTTGGATTCGCTGGATAGTGGCAAAAACAAAAATATATTGCTCAGTAAAGAATTTTCTGGTTGAGACTACTGAGCATTGCTACTTGGTCTTACCAGGAAACTATCTCAACGGTAGGTCGGAACGGTCCAAGTGTTGTACTTGGGCAGAATTGCCTCTCTCTGGGAAACAAAATGCAAATATCTCGACCCCAACACAACTCTGCGCAGAGAGGGACGATGGAAGATGTGCCGTTGGCGGCGTTAACCCTATGCCTGTAGGCGGGGGTTGGGCTCAAGTTGGCTGGAAACAGCGATGGCGGCGCAGTGGGTAGAGGGGCGGCGCGTAACCCCCGTAATCGCTGTTTCCAGCCAACTTGAGCTCGACCTCCGCGTGCAGGTATAGAGCTAACGCCGCCAACGGCCCAACTTCTGTCGTCCCTAACTCCGCGCAGAGCTGTATTGGGGTCGAAGGATCTACATTTTATTGTTTCCCAGAGAGAAACGATTCTACCCATATACAACACTTGGGGTGTTTCGACCTGAGGTAGTCTCCTGGTTAGTGTTTAGTGGAACAATATGGTAATAATATAATGATTATCCTCTGAAGCATATAGCTAGCCATTCTTATTTTTTACTCTCATTAAAGAACGAACAGTTAGAGGAGTGATGTCAAAAAAAGAACACCAGAACAGCAGCAAAAATGTACAATTGGACGTTAAATTGGATAATTTCAAGCCAACTTGGACACACTTTGTGCCAGAAAGAATAAAGGACGGCGTTATTTAATCCCTTTTGGAATTGCGCTACACATTCTACTTTTGCGGGATGTCTTGGAGGCGATTTGAATGCGTATTTGGCCATGCAGTAACTTGCTTTGGCCAGTCAATGGGCAATTCAGCGCTTTATTTTTCCCAGACAAGGCTAGTACCAATTCACCGACCCGGAGGGATCGAAGGCTTGGTTGGCCTGGGCGGAAAATCCGAACCAGGAACCTGCTATCGGGTGCAGTGACAGTCGGCGCCTCCTCCAACTGCACTACACGCGCCCATTTCGTGCCATATCGTTTGGAAAATGTCCAGTTTGACGTGGTTCAACTGTCCGTAAGTTTTGGCATAGTAATTTGAACTGCTTGTGGTGGTTTCGTTTGCCGTCAAATCCAAGACGCTGTCCAATTTAACGTCAAATGGTGTAATTTTGTTGTTATGCTGGTGATCATTTTCTTTATTTCGTTCGTCTAACTGTTCATTCTTTAATGAGAGTCAGAAGTGAGGGTGGTTAGCTATATGCTTCAGAGGGTATTCTTCGCATTATTACCATATATCCTTCGATTGGACGGTAACGCTTTATTAGGCTAACGTTTCGGCTTTTCACTCTCGTCAGAACCGAAAATCGAAGACCAAAAGTGGTCCAACCAGTCCCAGTTGCCTTTTCAGTTTCCAAGGCAATGTAATGGTGGCAGTTCATTAACAGTGGATTCATTCTTTAGATTCATCTTTTATTGTACGATGCTGCGGCTGTATTTTTGCAGCCGTTAAAGGTTGTTCAAGCAGGGAGGGACATCCTGTATTCTTTCTCTTCTAATAAAACATTGATGGATATGCAGATTCTCGCCAAGCGTCAGATTCGTCTACTTCAACTTCACCGTTCCATATGACATTACATTGTTACTAGATTTGTTTAAAAATAACGTCGGATGTGAATCGCCACCTTTAACCTAAAAACCTCTGCTCACAGACCAGATGCTTTGTGTCGAAGCGTGTGCGGGATGTCTTCTGAATCCCGAGGCTCGCTGCATGACGTCTGTGACACGTCTTCTGAATCGGGATACTTGGTTCATTGGTCAGTGGCACTTCTGAATTTGGAAGCTGTGTACGATCCCTATCGATACCGGCTCGCTGTGGTAGGAAGGCTGTAAGTTGGGTGATGATTTCCCATGGATACGCTTCAGTCTCCCACTTGACTCCTGCGCCACTTTGTTTGGGTTAAAACGCGGTACCCAGACTAACTCAGTTATATAGCGCAGTCGGAGAAGGTGCCTGCAGTCGGTAACAGGTTCCTGGTTAGGGTTTCCTGCCCAGGTCAACCAAGCCTTTCATCCCTCTGGGGTCGAAGAGTTGGTGCAGGACTTCGTCTGGGAAGGATAAATGGCTGACTTGTCCATCAGCTGGCCACCGCAAGTTATTATATGGCCAAATGCGCATTCAAATCGCCTCCACGACATCCCGTAGAAGTAGAATGCGTGGTGCATCCCATGAACGGATTGAGTAACGCTATCGTTTATCCTTTTATATCCTCTATATGTATAGTAGGATGCTACTTGAAAGCTTAGAAATCTTACCGCTATGTGGAGTTGCATAAGGTGCAACAGAATTTGACATTATTTTGAACCAACCTAGGTATACTTCTACCACTCTTTCTCTATCACGTTTTTTTTCTCATGATGCTCTTCTTAGCTTATAGTCGATTTTCTGCTCCTGCTGTTGCTTGTGCTGATTCTTCCGTGTACTCCTGAAGGTCTCGTTGTCTGATACGTTACTCTCTATGCTTATTTTCTCACGTGTAATACTTTCGCTTGTGTCATCGTTTTCCTCGTCTCTATCTTCGCTGTGCCGTAGTGTTTGATAACTCGATTCGGCCTAGCGTCGTAGTGTTTGCTCGTAGCGCACTCGACTGACTGACTGACTGTCTGCGTTGTTTGCAGATGAAAATGTCACCTTTGTAAGCATAGTTCCCTCTGTCAGCTGTTTCGATGGAGGGACCTCCGCTAGTGACTCGTCACTCGATTGATGATGAAGATGTACATGGTGAGTTAGCCCACAGGTGTCGTTACAATAGCACCATAACGAGTTTTTCATTCGTTGTTTTGTTAGAAAGGCTATTCTATAGTGTTTAGTTATCAACAAAAAAAATGGTGGAAGTGGATTATCTAAACATAACAACAAGTTTGGTGTTGCGTTTCTTTTTAGCTGCGTTGAATTCCATTTTTTACGTTGAAAACTACTCGCCGTTTAGATTAGTTTCCACTATTGTCAGTGATTTTCGTACTTTTGTTTGAGCGAAGCGTGTAGAGGATGGGTTACTCTACGGTTTTCGAACAGAAACCAATTTATCGATAATGATAGGTCATGGAAAAATCAAGGAAGTTATTCATTGACCTGTGGCTGTCGTTTGAAATCGTAGCAGTGCGTGAAATCTACATGCGTGGAGCGACCTCATAACTATCCAGTAGCTGGAGCTATGAGTGCTCACTGCATTTTGAGGAAGGAGGATGGTTGACAGTGTTTTTAGAGTTCGTCTTGGTGCCGAATGTATGTATAGGAACGGCAAATTTGAACCAAGGGAGCAGTTTTGATGGGCTGAGTGTCCACCCTTTGTCCAACATCAATGGTCCCAGATGTTTTTTAAGGTGTTAGGCAAGTCACCAACACAGCCTTAGCCCTAGCTTACCCTTGCGCGGCTGCGCGGCGCGGACGATGGTCGAGATAGATATCGACCGGGTGGCGCGAAAAATCGATATCTATGGCGATCGTGGTGCCGCGCCGCGTGGCGGCGCAAGTATAAACTAAGGCTTACAGTGGAGTTCTTCTTCTGAGCTAGTTTAGTCCCGCGCAGTCGCAGGTCCGCTGTTCTTGTGATCTGTTGCCACCTCATTCTATCGAGGGCGTCATCTGCCGTGGCGCCGACTTCGGCGAGATCTCTCTTGATGACGTCCTTACACCTTCTCCTTTGGGCTCCTCTCGGACGCTTTCCGGGTGCCTCGAAATCTAGGGCCAACGTTATGGGGTGATCCTCTGGTCTTCTGAGGACGTGTCCGTACCGTTTCAGGCGCTGCTCCCTCACCTTCAGCTGGTTTGGGGCTGTCTTCATCACTGCCCTAACATCCTCGTACGCTTTTGAAACGGTCAAGGAGGAACTGGAACATTAAATTTATCACCGTTTTAGAAGGAAGAGAGAATTTTGCAAAAATGTTACAATAAGATCGCCATCTCACTGTTGCTTAGCAAACGGTTATAAAAGGTGAAACCAGGTCTCCTTACATTTGCAGCTAGAGCACAGGCAGGATCAGTCTTTCTACCTGAGAAGAGTTCAGCTTGGTAGTATCAAACGGTTGCTTCACTTCTATGTGAACTGTCTTCAAAACGCCCTTGAAGCATTGCGGGATCTAGTAGTGTCAAGTCGCCTTTGAGTGAGTGAGTTTTGTATGTGACGCTATTCGTTGCAGGTTTAGGATACGGGGTCGGTGACGGGGGTAATGGACCGTTCTCCACAGTTCTTCTGGAGCCGAACGTGCACGACGTGATGAGCATGGAACTTGCTCACCACGATATGGGTGGTACGGTTTTTGATATTATAATTGCTGTTTCTTCTGTACCACTGTGTTATCTCTGCGCCGTTCAGGATATTTGGATCCGCGAAGTTTCGGTGGAGGAGCGATGGTTTTCGACGACTACAACGGTGTGTTCCAACGTTCTGACCCTTTAGCCTGTTCTTTGCTTGTTGACCAAGTTATCCCATGTATTCAGGATCGTCATCACTGTACGACGTGAACAGTACATTTGGCGACGACATGTCCAGTGAGCAGAAGAGTTTGTTCAGCAATGATACTGTCCCCTTCTCGCAAGGTAGAGAGAGAGAGAGAGTTTGTTGGTCTCGGTTATGGAATCCACAGGACGGTTTTTGTCCTTTTTAGTGAATTCAAACCCCCAAATGAAGGAAACTACTCGTGTAGAGCATCATCCTCAGCCAGTCCAAAATATGAAGTTTGATAACAACGTCAGGTTAGTTCGACTCTTGTCTAAACTTGCAGTGCCTTTTCTAAAGCTTGTCTTGTTTCGAGCGTTATTTTAGGAGGTAATTGATATTTTTCAGTGTTTCTAGATATGATCAACCACGAAATGTACCCACGTATCCAGTGAAGACCGCAGATCCGTCAACATGCACACAATATGCACCTGTTAGAACACTACTCAGGTGAGACAATTTTCTAGGTATTTTTGCAAAATCTGGGTAGGGACCAAGCAGTAGGCTTCTTTCAAGAGAAATTTGAACCTCATGTCCAGAAATCTCCACCTTGACTCCGAAATTCTGTCTTCCGTGGCAATGGATCCTATGGTAGCCTGTAGGGGAAGAGTCTGTAGCGTATGTCTGAACGGCGAAAGTGAATCGTGTAGGAAGAGTCCTCATCTTCCAATTAGTATAAAAGTGTGCTTCTTTTTTGCCAAGTCGTTAAACCTAACGCAAAAAAGGTAACACACTTTTATACTTGATGAAGGGCGGAGATTCTGCCTATATGACTCGTCTACTCCGTTCAGACATACGCTTCAGGCTCTTCCCTCGTAGGCTACCATGGGATCCATTGCCACGAAAGAGAGGATTTTGGAGTCAAGGTGGGGACGTTGTTTCCGTAAAGCATCGTGGTTTCTCTGATGTCTCGTGTTCTCTGGATGACTCTTGAAAACTAACGAAGGCTATTAATCTGCGCTGCATCGTGGAGGTTTTTGGGACACGACGTTCAAGCATCCGCGCCCAAAAACCTTGAGGCATTATCCAGAGAGACCAAGGTTAAAGCGGAAAGCATATATATATTAGGTTGTCCCATAAGTGCCCGCCGTTTCTTTCAACGATCCACTGCAGATTTCGCCGGCGGTCTCTTGCATAGCGCTGCACAGCTTTCGAAAGAGAATGATCTGCTCTATCAGGGCGTGTATTGCATTTCTTTTTTCATCATGAATTTTGCCAATTTTTAGGTCGTTGAAGTGAAAAGTGAAAAAGTGAAAAAGTAGCCATTTGCGCACTTGTTCTCTCCGCTTAGGTTTTTAGTTTTTTGCGCAGTTTTTTACAGCACTTGGAAGACAATGTTCTGTACTACAAGAATATGTGTTGGTCCTATTTTCTCACTTGTCCTTTATTGATTTTTAGGCCATCAAATTGGGAATTCCGACTTTTCCGTCCGAATTTTTACCAAAACTCCGGTTCTGTGGTTGGACTTTTTTGCTTGGTGTTATATGTCGTTTGGAAGAGGATGTCTTGCTCAGTAAGAATCTGTGTTGCGTTTATTGGCTCACGCTGATTTCTGTCGAATATCAACAACTGAAGAAGGAGAAGGAGTTGTTGGTGAAGACGATTTTTCTCTCTTTGGCATTTTGTTGACATTCAAAAGAAATCAATAAACGCGACACATATTCTTATAGAGCAAGACATTCTCTTTCGAATGACATATAACAACAACCCAAAAAGTCCAACCACAGAGCAGGAGCTGTCGGCAGAAATAACCATCCTCCTTCGGACGTCCCAATTTGATGGCCTAAAAATCAATAAAGGGCAAGAGAGAAGTAGGACCAACACATATTCTTGTAGTACAGAACATTTTCTTCCAAATGCTATAAAAAAAACTGCGCAATAAATTACAAACCTAAGCGGAGAGAACAAGTGCGCAAATGGCTACTCTTTCACTTTTCCACTTTTCACTTCATCGACCTAAAATTTGATAAAATTCATGATGAAAAAAAGAAATGCAACATACGCTCTGATAGAGCAAATCATTCTCTTTCGAAATCTGTGCAGCGCTATGCAAGAGACCGTCGGCGAAATCTGCAGTGAATCGTTGAAAAAACGGCGAAGACTTATGGGACAACCTAATATTTATACAAACTTCATATTAAACTGGACACTTTTCACATCGAATTGGACTGTTTTCGACTCAAATTGGACACTTCGCGTTCAATTACACACTCTTCTAAACAGTCGTAACGCTTGTGAAATCAAAGGGGACATCTTCCAAATCAAAACGAGCTCATTCCACATTCAAATGAACTCTCCAAAAAGGGTACAATACTTTTTTGTTCAAGGAAAGTACAACTTTTACTACGACTTTCTTGAAGTTTTGGTTCACTGTACAATGCGGGTTGGTGGCGCAACAGGTGCGGCCTTTGATTTATGAACGGAACGTGGGAGGCTTGGTTCCTGATAACGATATTGGTTTTGCGTTTTCACTGTTCAAGTGGTATTTCAGAATTTATAACTTCTGTGGATGTCTGGAGTACTTTCTGCTGTGTAAGCTATCAGATATGGGTGCTCTGGGTTTAAATTCTTTGTTAATTGCTTCGGGTTTAATGTGTGGTGTCCATTGGCGTAGCCGACGTGGTAGAAAGGATTTTTCACAACCATGTGATAAAAGGAGAAAATCAAGATGGCGTTGAGAAAATTCTACAAGATGCGCTGATAGATTAGCTTGGAGTGCCAAAAATACTGTAAGGAATTGCGGTTTCTAAAGCATGACCTGAAAAAACAGCCGCCTTTGCTCAACTTAATGTCTCCATTTTTCTAGTTCCTCAATGAAATCACATGGAGGCACTCCCAGTCGACGAACCACCTCGCGCAGCACACAGAAGAAGGAGGCGATCGATCCGAAACGAGTTGAGGACGAAGTGGCTAGGTGAGTCTAGTTCCTTTCTTCGAATTCTTCAGTACAGTACTGCGTCTGAGAAGGCTCTCTTCGAATCTCAGTTAACATGTATAGGATATCATTTGTCTGTCGATCGCGTTCTGAACTAGTTCTATAGTCACTGTTTGGGTAGAACTCTGAGGTTATACTCCTCCAATTTGTGGGTTGGACGCAGAGTTTCTAAGGAAATATATGCCCTCTTTCATTGGTCATTAAATTTCTAGCCTTCAAGCTGCAGCAAATTTTCACGGTTTTAAAGCTCGGTGCAGCGAATATCTTGCAGTGTGTTAAATGCTAAGACCGCGACATGAGATCGCTCAGCGTTTCGCAATGTAAATTGATTTATAGTGTTGGCACGTACGTCTTATATAGTAGGCTCTAGATTGCATTTTGTAAGAGTTGTCTAAAAATAGAGCACAAAAGAAGTGCTGGAACTGATTGCAAATCTAAGATGGGTAGGCAAGGTCTGATGCTCGGCGACTGCAAGGAGATCGGGAATGGCAAAACGCTCTTCGTCTAATCTTATATAATGGAATTTTTTTTAGTAATAGAAAAACATGAATTTTCGTGTGTTGCTTCTGGCATGCAGCTTGAGGGCATCTACCTGCGTGCTGATCGAATTCCGAGTTTAATTCGAAATTTGATAGAATTTTATCAAATTTTATTTATGAAACTTGGAGCTTGAAAGCGTGGTTTGAGATGAACCAAAAAATAGCTAGCAGTGGTATCTCTAGTTAAAGAAGGAAGTTTCCTAATTGAAGCAACTTTGAAGTACTTGTGACAATTGGACGTCAAAAATTGTGCGAAGACTGGATGATCACTCACTCGACCGATACCAATCGCTACCCTGGTCCCGAATGCACGATCATGCTATCGAAGATACAAACAGTTGTAGGGGAGGGGCGAACGACCGGCTTCCTTTTCCATATCTATCACTATCTTCCGTCTTCGACGCCACGATTATGGCTTCGGCACTGGGGTAGCAAGTGATAACGGACGAGTGGATGATTAGCCAGTTTCAGCACGTTTTTTGACGCTGAACTGTCGCAAGAATTTTGAAGATGGTTTAATTGAGGAAGTTCCTTCTTTAGAGAAATACGACCGCCGGCTATTTTTTGTTAATCTCGTGCCATGAGTTTTGACTCAAGTTTCGTGTTTAACGTTAATCAACGGAACTTTCGAGTTAAACTCATCGTTCAACCTGTACGCAAGTTGTACTCACGCTCTATGCCAGAAGCTCTTCACAAAAATCCATGCAATCTCCTATTAAAAACTCCAAGTGCATAACGTCCACATTATCAATTCCATAAGATGGGACCGCATCTGGGAAATCCGAACTGTGCACATTTCGTGGTATTATTCATTTAGTTCTCATGCTAGCTTCTCATATGATGTACCTAAGCTCTCACCCTATTATGTGAAATATGTGATGTATTTATACTGTGGGTTTAATTACCCAAGTTTGAGGTAGAACGTAATCTACGACTGTTGCTTGTCAAGAAAACGGACGTGAACTGAACCTCCGAAACTAGCCTATAAAGAGTGTCTAAAAATGTATACCCTGCTTGATTGGTCATAAAATTCTTATAATTAAATCTGCAGCAAAGTTCATAGACATTTAAAGAGCAGTAAAGTGGATAACTTCCAATGTGTTGGATGTTAAGATTGTGCAATGGGATCGCAAAGCTCTGGCAAAGTTTATCTACTTAATTATTTCTGTACGATGTCTAAGGCACTCATGATGTAGGATGCAGTTGAACAAAAAGAAACTATAACAATACGGGTACACGGAAATATAAATTTTTGAAATCTAGAAATGCGAAAGATTGCTCCTAGCTATGTGATTGAACAGCCGATAATTTCTGCATCTCTCGGTCGTCGGCGCATTATCGACTGTTCATTCATGTGGCTAGGAGCTAGCTTTTGCATTTTTAGATTTCAAAGGTTTATAATTCCGTGTTCTCATTGGTAATTTTTTTTTAAATTGAACTGCACCCTACATCACGAGTGCTTTATGCATCGGGCGGAAATAAATAAATAAATGAACTTTGCGACAAGCTTTGCGATCCCATGACACATCCTTAGCATTCTGTTTACTTGTCTTTTAAACATCTACAAAACTTTGTCTTACATTGAAGGATAAGAATTTTATGACCAATCAAGCAGGGTATACATTTTTTTAGACACCCTTTATAAGCGAGTTTCGGTAGTTCAGTTCACATCGATTTCTTTTACACGCAACACATACACGAGTCGTAGATAGCTTTTTACCCCAAACTTGGGTAATTAAACAACAGTATAATTACAGCAGATATCACACGATGAGAGCTCAAATGCATCATATGAGAAGCTAGCATGAGAACTAAATGAGAAATACAATGAGATGAGCACAATGTGGATTTTCCAGATGCCTTTATAATGGGCTTTTTTGGCTTAGTGCCAGAACCTGATAATGTTCGAAGCTAAATTCCTTCGCAATATCCCATGAATCATTCTATGATCGCGTTACTTTATTGAGTTGAGTGCAACCTGTTTGGTTTAACTCTTCACAATGACGCTAATTGTTTCTAATAAGTGTTCATGGTGCAGAAAATTACTTTAAAGTGTACAGATGGTACTAAAAGTGTACTATTTGACTGTGACGGCGTGTTGACTGTAGTGCCGTAATATCGCGGAAACATCGATCTATATCGGATTTAATCGACTGTTTCTTCAATAAAAGTCCTTTTTGCAGGAACGTATCGCAGATATTGTCCGCCACGAAACAGCAGAGGTTAGCCATGGAAGCCCAACAGCGTAGCGGAACAGCAGCGCCACAACCACCTCGAATCGCCTACGCCTGCCCCGACTGTCACAAGACCGTAACCAGTGCGAGGAATCTCCAGGTGAGTCGCTGATGCATTTCTCCTGCACTGCCCGTTCCATTTTCCCATGTGTTTCAGCGTCACCGCCAAACATGCACTGTACGAGGTGGTGGTGGTGGTGGTGGCGGTAACAACAACGTGATGGGAATGCCGTCGTCGTCAGTGACTTCGTCTTCCGGTGCAATGTGCCCAGCGTCTACCTCGGTGATGATATCACCCACATCGTCGTACTCTAACCTTTCCTACACTAACTATAACCTCGTAGGTTGCACTACAGTGCTTTGTTCGTCTGCTTTTTCTATGCAATGGCCCATTTTGGTAACAATCATCTTCTATAGAATACTGATGATCAACACTACGCAGACTGGTCTCGAAGTAATAGTTACTCTGCACCGCAATCCGTGTCTAGTCAGCACGAGCGCTGCCTGAATGAGCCTGCCGATCAGCTGGGAACACTGGATCCGAATAGGTAAGGACTGACAGATTCAGGCAATAGATCGCATAGCGCACTTTCTCCAGTAAAAAGAAGTTCTTTCGTGTTTTCCTACATTCACTAAAATTAGCTTTAAAAAGGCTCCGCAATTTTTTCTCGTGTTCTTGTCTCTCAATTCATGCATGGGTATTGGTGGCATAGATTTAGTCGGAATTAGTATCACTTCGTTTCTTAAAAGAAACCTAAAATTCGGTCTTGTAACATATCTAGAGTCGAGTTTTCTCATTTCCAAATTTCCCAAATTGGCTGATTTTTACGACTGATTACTTGTTCATATCTGTTTAATACATCCAAATAAGCGCCATAACAGTGGTAATAAATCTAAGGGGGTGAGGTGTGAAGGGAAAAATGGTTTAACAGAAACATAAAGCAACTGACAGAAACTGCGTCAGCAGAAATTACCAGGGAGGGGTATCTTATGGCTAGTCAACCGTATGCCTGAACGGCGAAAACGAACAACACTGCGCGAGAATCTCCACCATTCAAATAGTAGAAAAGTACGTTCTATTTTTGCGCAGTTCTTGAACCTGCTCAGCTAAGGATCCTGAAATTTTCCTGTGGAATCGCACAGTCGACCAACACGGTACCTTTGAGGCATTGAAAAGGCAGAAAACATGCAGAAATACTGTAGGGTCAAGAAACTCGGCGCCTGACCCCAGTGTATAAAACAGTATTTTTGCATTTTTTGTAGGGTCCCAGGGAGTCCAAAACCATAGTTACTTTTTTCGGAATGCTCTTCTGTGGTCAAAAAAGAAGCTTAAACCGACGTCAGATTCATGATCAGTACTCCACCCATAACCGAAGTATGATTAACTACTTTTTTTCATCTCGCTAGTACAGTGCATGACCCCTTTTGATTTTGGAACAGTCAAGCTGTTTCAAGATGATAAGGTGTTGTATTAGGTTGGTGCATAAGTTCTCGGACATTTGGGGCATGAAATATTTATTATCACAAAATACGAACAACAATATCAAATCATTTGAAGTAACCACCCTTTACATCAATTGTCTTTCGCCAACGTGCTGGTAAGTCAGGGATGCCTTTTCTCCAAAACGTGGCCGGTTGTGATTCGAAAAATGTGAGCAGTGCCTCCTTGACATCCTCTCGGTTCCTGAATTGCTGGCCGTCCAAATATCGTTGAAGGCTTGAAAACAAATGATAATCAGAAGGAGCGATATCTGATGAGTGAGGTGGATGTGGAAGAACGGTCCATCCGTAGTCCGCCAACTCAGCCGCCGTCGCTCTAGCAATATGCGGTCTAGCGTTGTCGTGTTGAGAATACACCTTCACTTGCTCTCCTCGTGTGGTGTGAAGGTGGGCCCTCAACTTCCTCAGTTGGTTGACGTAAACCTCTGCCGTCACTGTTATCCCTTCGTCCAGCAGCTCCCAGTATTCTACGCCAAGAACGCTCCACCAAATGCATAGCATCACCTTTTTCACGTGGAGGTCGGGTTTCGGAACGTCCTCTGCCTCTCCAGTTGCGTCAACCCACAGTGCACGCCGGTGATAATTAGAGTAGAGTATCCACTTCTCATCCCCGGGGACAAGGTTGTCCAGCCATCCGTGGGTACGTCTGAGGGTAAGGAGAGACAGGGCGACATCGGCTCTGCGATCCATGTCATGTTGTGTCAAGTCGTGAGGTACTCAGCGACCCAATTTTTGCACCTTGCCGATCGACTTCAATCCTCGAACGACTGTTGAGTGACTAGCACCAAGAGCGCTTGATAGTTCGCGAGTGGTTTGGTATGGGTCCGTTTCCACTCTACTTCGGAGGCCATCCAAAGCCAGTGTCATCGGGCGCCCTTCTCGTTCATTATCTTCGACGGAGAATTCGCCAACTGCAAACTTCGAGAACCACTGGTACACAGTGCTTCGAGCAGGAGCACTCTCGTTGTAAACATCCTTCAGGCGACGATACGATTCGTTGGCATTGAGGCCAGATTGAAGCAGGAATAACATGACGTGCCAAATACGCGTTTCAGTTGGGATGAATTGCTCAGCCATAATAGCTGACGTTAACAACGCAGAAGTAAATGTTAGGAACAGTTTTGTAGCCCTTTCCTTTCTCTATCGATCGATCAGTTACGCGTTGATACATGTGAGAAATTTGGCGGGAAAATGCGCTTTCAATTCAGGAGGGATCAAATGTCCGAGAACTTACGCTCCAACCTAATAAATAGCAACTTCTATTATATCAACCGGTAAGAAAGGCTAATGATATACCAACCTTTTCAGCAATGATTGAGTATTGCAAAAAAGGATGTAAGCGGAATATAATGCTGACAAACTGAACATCTACACTTCCATCTACCACCCCTTAAAGAAGAGGACGTAGTAGCACCGATATATTACTTCCACCGCTTAACGTATTCAATTGGTTTCCACCTCGAATGGCTTAACACCTCAATGGCCGGCCGTGTTTTTGTTCAAAGTGTGTTCAAAATGGGAATAAGGGTACCACTGACGATAAATCGCAAAGTGCAAAAACACCAGCACACGGGGAGTCGAACCCACGAGCATGCACCTTTGAAGCTACAAATACTACCAATACGCCAACCGTCCATACTCGGCTTTTCGACCACAGAAGAGCATTCCGAAGAAATTAACTATAGTTTTGGACTCCCCACATGGGACCCTACATCCTGTAAAAAGCTCACCGCCAGTTTGGAGGCTTTCCTTGATAGTGTCTAGGGCAGGGTAGGGTTTCAAACCGAGAAGTAAATTTGTTTCAAACCTTTTCATGCTCGGTTACTAACCGACTTTTGTCTGAGTAGGTACAGACTATCTGGGCTTTGCCATTAGTGTGGGAGCCCTCCAAACAGGTCTTCATGACTTGGTCATATGGAGTTAGGATTTGCAGCATCTCATGCCGTCTTGAGGACGCTTGTCTCCATCCGTTGTCTCTCGACCTCGACGAACCACGTGAGCTTTCAAGCAGTGGTTCGACAAGCTCTGCATCCACTGGTACTCACTCGTCTGGTACCGTGTTTGTGTGAGTTTCCTCATAGCGGCTGATCCCTGCCGTTTCCCCGCAACATGGATTGTTTTAGATGTGAATCTTGCAAGAAGTCGGTCTCATCACTCCGAAGCTTGAAGCGTCACCACACCACTTGCAAGCAGTACATCGCTGAGAATGGTCTACCGGCTGAAAGCGAGTGAGTCTTTTTGCCAGTGATTCGATTTTTTCGATTTTTTTTCGATTCCCGAATGAGTGTGTCCCTATTGGTTGCAATATGGTCTTTCCCGAGAGGGAATTTTTTAGTTTATTCTTGTGCCTACTGTGGCTGTGAGCACGAATTGTTCATATTCAGTTCGATTTCTCAAATTTTTTTTTCCTTCAAGAACCTGTGTAGTGCAGTACTGTGGTGGTGGCGGTGGTCGTGTTGTTATGTTGTAGTGGTGATTTCACCGATTTTCAGCCGCTCGACGTCGTCGTACAGCGACAATTCGCCCGCCTATGCCGGCAATTTGCTCACGCTGGCCGTAGTGAACTCTTCTGTTTCTGGTGCTGTAAAAACGTCGTCGTGCTCGCATTCCTCGTCGACATCACCGCGACTGACCGCGGTGGTGGCGTTGGTATCGAATCCGCGTCGAGCATACGATTCCTGTGCGATAGCCCCTCCTCAGTTGCCGCTCGTGACGTCGTCGTCGTGCTGTTGCTCGCTGTCCGACTGCGTCTGCACACCGTCGACTTCGCCTCAGCAGTCAGTGTTGTGGTGTGTTTTGTCGTGTATTGAAGGCGTTTTCCGTTTTAGAATCCCCGTTGAGTTGACATTCCAATGCAGTGAAAAGTTTGAGCACTAAGAAAGGTTGACATCGGACATTCTGCAGGAGTGCGCCATGCACTCTATTTCTAGGGGTGTTGAGACGTTGAATGTATTCTTTGCCCTCTTAGGGTTTGAGTTTAGGGAAAAATCGGTGCTTTATCCTTCTTAGGCAGGCCTGGTATTACGTTAGCCGGAAAGTTTTTAAGTAACCGTTTTTCGTTCGTTTATAACTGAATCAATCTTCAACTTATTTTGCGATTTTATAGAACATCCAATACTGAATTATTCGGTCTATCTGAGAGAATAATTTGTGTTTATGAAAGTTATCATCGTTTGATGTGGACCAATCAAAACCGCCAGAGCTTTCCGGCCAACCTAATAGAAATACCGTCATCGAGCTGATTATTTTGGGCACCAAATAGAGCCGAGTATGGTCTGCTTTACTCATGGGCATGAAGTATTATCTGGCTGCCATCTATACCACTTTATTGGTCGTTTTTTTTCAACCAAATTGACACTTTTCAAATCAAATTGGTACTTTAAATCAATCTGGGATTCTTATAAGCAAGCTTGACGCTTTTCACGTCAAGCACTGAACACCTTTCAAACAAAAACGAGCATCTTCTGGATCAAACTAGACACTTTCCTAGAGGGTTGGAATAATTTTTTGTTGGAGGAACATTTAGTAAGACTTTCTTTAAAAAAATTGCACGCCGCTATGCATTTTGTTTCAAAAGCCAGACCGAAACTAGATCAAAAGGTGCCTTTATAAACGTTTCTTAAATAAGTAGAGTTACGTGGGTTTGAAATTAATAGTGGCAGAGAAACACCGTTCGCTTTTCGACAGCCTATTAGATACTCTCCTAGAGGGTACTATATTTTTTTTTGCTGAAGGAAGATTTAGCATGACATTCTTGTTGAAATTTTCAACGTATATGCCCTTATGAGGGAATGCGATGTTGAAACTTTATAAAAATTTCTGTTTTAAAGAAAAATAATAGTTCAAAGCTTATTCTGAGATAAGAAGTCGCTCCGTGCACTCGTCTATTGTTTAAAAACCCTTTCAAGCGCCGTAAGGCGGCAGTGCAGTTTTCTAGCGCTAAAATAAGAGATTGTGCCATGCAGTCGTCCAGAACGCAGTGATTTTTTGATTGATTGCGAAAATTCTATTTCAATGGAGTTTGTAGGCTGTACAACAAAAGTAATTGATGTTAATGAAGCTAATCGAAACGAAACTAGGTCAAAAGATGCCTTTGAAAACGAAAACGCTTCTTAAATAAGTAGAGTTACGTGTGTTAAGATTGAATAATAGCAGAGAAACAACAAATCGAAAGCAGGCGACATTACTTTTCCGACGACCTACTAGATACTCTCCTAGAGGGTAGTATAATTGTTTGCTGGAGGAAGATTTAGTGTGACTTTCTTGTTGAAATTTATTAGTTTGCACGCGCTAATGAGTGAATACAATGCCTGAAATTTCATAAAATTTCTATTTTCAGAGGTAAAATACTGGTTCAAAGCTTATTTTGAAGTGCGGAAAAGCATTTCTTAGAGAAGAAAAGAGAAAAGAAATCGCACCGTGCATTCATCTATTGTTTAGTGCTTCTTTTAAAGTTAAGTAAGGCGGCAGTTTTCTAGTGCTAAAAGAAGAGATTGTCCCATGCACTCGTTCAGGACGTCGTGATTTTTATTTGATCGGTTGGGAAAATTCTGTTTGTATGGAGTTAGGCGCTTGTCAGCGGTAAACAAAAGTAATTGTTAATAATGATGCGCTAAATATTGCTGCTTTCTGCCACTCTGAACAAGTTCTAAGCCATTATTTTTACTTGAAATATAAATTTTATAAAATTTCTAACAACGTATTCACTTTTTAGGGCATGTAAATGAAAGATTTCAAAAAAGAAAATCATACTAAATCGTCCACCAACAAAAAATTATTCTAAAAGTGTTCTACCCCTTTTGGAGAGTCTCTAGATTGATTCAAAATATACTCGTTTTCATTTAAGTGTTCGGTGTTTTGTATGAAAAGCGTCAAGTTTGCATTGAGGAGTTTCTAATTTAATTTGAAATGTTACAATTTAGTTAAAAGTGGTCAGTTTGTTTTGAGAAGTATTTAACTTGACGTGAAAATGCTGTTTGAGTCAAAATTAGGCAGCGACTGTAGTCGCGGTGCAACGTTGCTATGAGACTACCTATGCCCGGTCCTGCAGCGAAATTGTTGCAGACGGGCGTTACTGCTTCTAGTCCAACGCAACGTACGTTGCAGTGCCTCAAGACTTGAAGTAACATTCGGGAAGGGCGGAGGAGAAATTATGAAAGCTTAGGGAAAACTACATCAATATCGTGATCATCATCATATTGCACTGCAGACATCTCCATAGTCACAGTATAAGCTTTTCCTTCCCCTGATCATAGCCTACTTTCACTCTCCTGCAAAGGAGTTGGTAGTTTGGTTCGCATTCACTGCACAATAGCCATTAATTTCGTCCAGGGGCACACTTGAATCGGCAGCTTCTCCCACTGTGCCGAGCACTTTTGAATTGAAAATCCCTATTTAACAGTGATTCAACATTTCTGAGATAAGAGCGGCCGTTCTGGTTACTCTTTTCAATAGAATCAGGTGCAAATCTATACGTAAAAAACTATTCAAATTCTCATAGTTCTTAAACAGGCTAAAACTCAATGCTACATCAATTGTAACCTAAAGGCAATAACAACCAAACCAGTGACAACTAACAACAACATTAAACATGTTTTGTTTCGTCTCCATCTTCATACAAAACATGTTTAAAATCAGTTACTCCAAGATTCCAAGCTTTCAATCTGATCGCAAATTGTGGTGCACCAACTTTGGTGATTGAAAAATGTGTTTAGTTTGAGTATTCGCTCAAATTTTTAGCACACACTTTCTGCGTTATCCTCGTTTTTTTTTTCGAAATTAGTGTTGATATGCTGGGAATATCCCCATGAGTCCAGATTGACAGGTCCAGTCAAATATATCGTTGACGATATGAGAAAAGGGTAAAGGTGCGACTAAGATCGAGCCTTTCCTCTGTTCATAAAGTAAACTGTTTTAATGACAAGAACTGAAAACTTTTCACCATGAAGTGTTGTACAGGGTAATGAGACAGGCAGTTCAATTTTATGCAGATTTTATTTTTGTGCCGTGAAAACGGATGGTAAGGTGTTGATGTATAAATGTGGTTTAGTTGAGTAGCGTTTGAAGTGAAAATTTCGCTTCAAATTGTTGTGGTACGCAGAGCAACCAAAGAGAGCCAAATTGTACTGGCGAATATAAGGGATTCAAAAAGAAATTTGTTTATTTCTGTTTTATAAGGCATAAGAAACGCAGAAGAAATTGGAATTATTTTCGAGTTAATGAGCATTTCTTGTTAGACGTAATCCTCCAATTACATCCTCCAATAAAATCCACAGATTAAGCAGTTTCTCGAGTCTATGATTCAGAAAAACCAATGGAGAATAAGATCTGTCCCTGATCGTGCTGCTACTGATTCCGAAAAACAATGGAGAATAAGATATGTGCTTGACCGTGCTGTACATCAGCGATGCCCCGCTTCCTGCATGGTTTAAAGATTGATTTGTTGCATCGAAATCGGCAGATGTTGCTAGAGAAGAGGTCCAGTTGTATCGCTGTCAGTACCGTTTCTTCCTCATTACAGCGTTCCCAGGCTAGCGGCCAACAATAACACATGCGAGGATTGTAATCGGCAGTTGTGTTCGGCGAGCAATCTGAAACGACACCGAGCCACATGCAAGATCGTCATGCAAAAGTGAGGGTTTTTCGAAGGAGTTTCCCTGCCGCCATGCTGCTTCTGCTTTCTAAAGGTTGGTTTTTCAGGCAGTATTCAAGGAATGGCGAAGTCGTTTCTCCAGTACCGAAGCCTATCCAGCAGCAGGCGAGTGTTAGCTCTCATTTCTTTCACGTTCATTAAAGTCTAACGCGACGTTTTCTTCGGGTTGCTGACTGAGATTCTTAAACGAGTCTGTGTTCCGCTGCCTAAGCTTTATCTAGAGCCTTGTCGGAAATGTTTGGAACTAGTAGTCCTACCTGCAGTGATGTTAATTTTAATTATGTGTAGGTTAAATTTGTTTTATTATTTTAGGTTAATTTTTTTGGGAATCAGTAGTCAATTAACCTAATGGCCGGTATGACTACTGCCCTAAGACTTTACTTTAGATGTCGATAGAAGACGATATGTATACCATCTTCACGTCAAATTGGACGCTCTTCTGAGCCACATGACGCTTCTGAAATCAAAGTGAACGTCTTTCAAATCAAAACAAGTTTCTTACAGAGTAAGCTAGAGACTCTCCAAGACTATTAAAATAATTTTTGTTCACAGAGAACGGTTTTTGTTTTGTTTAATGTAACTTTCTCTGAAATTTTTTGGTCCACCTGCCCGAGTGTACAATTTGAACGTGCTGTATTCATTGGTGAATCGGTACTGCCCAGTTGTTCTGACTCCTCCCGCTGACAAATATACCCATGCGATTAGATGTGAGATACCAGACAGTGAAATCTGCACACAGATCAACATCAATCGATATTGGGTATCCTATCGATTCCTTCTTTATACAGCATTCTCACTTAGAATTAGTGTCTCTTCTAAGCTACCATAAGACATTTGAAATCACAGCGAACTCTTCTAAATCGAAATGACCTTCATGAAGGTTAAACTACAGGCTCAATAGGATGGTTAGAATAATTTTTCGTTCCTAGGAAAATTTTAGATAACTTCTTCGAAATTTTTTAGTTTACCTGTACCACAAAGTAATTTTATAAAATTTTTGTTTTTGAGGAAAAATAATAAATTGAGAGTTGTCTTAAAGCGCAACAAGTAAGCAAACAGCGCATTAAAAGATGAGATCGCGCCATGCACTCGAAAAGCTTTTCGCGATTTTGATTTGATTGATAGTGTAAATGCTGCTTACTTGAAGCATCCAAGTGAGGGTATGTGTGTTCTCTATAGTTGATTTTGTTGTATCGTTAACAGATGTCAAGCTCCACGCAACAGAAATTTTGCCATCAATTGAATAAAAATCGCAACGTCTTCGAGGGGGAGATGACGCAATCTCTTTTTGGCACTAAAAGTGGCCGTTTTTCTGCTCTTTAAATCATGCCTTAAACCATTATTTTTCCTCAAAAAATAAAATTTTTATAAAATTTCAAAACTATGTGTTCACTTCTTGGGAAGGTGAATTAAAACTTCAAAGAAAGTTATACTGAACTTTTCCTTGAACAAAAATATTCTGACCTTTATATAAAGTCTAGTTTAATGTAAGAGGAGCTCATTTCGATTTGAAAGAGTTCGCTTTTATTTCAAAACTTTTAGGCTAACTTAGATATGCCAATTCGACGGGAAAATGGTATATATGGCAATATTTACTCCCATTGCCGAATCTTAAACCGATTTGAAACGTTTTAACCCCGTTGCGACAATGTCGAATAATGCTGTCCGACGCTTGTTGGCCGCATCGGACAAGATCAGGCGATCCCAGACGAAAACGCAACGATTTTTCCTGGAATTCTTTCTCTTTCCATCACCATACATTGAGTAATTAATTGGTGATGTGGCTCCTTAGTTCAATTCTATCGAAAAAGAGTTTCTTTAGTGGCATGCGCCAGTGCTCCAGAGAGGCGAAAAGACACATTGTCGCGAAAGGGTTAACAGTTTTGGACAACAGTTTGAGGAATACGTCGTACTAGACTGAATGCAACATTGCAAGGTTCTTCAAATGCCGAAGATGTATGCTCACTGAAGGGTTTTTGCATTTAGAAGTGGCAACCAGTTGAGATAGCTGCCAGGGAGAGAATGATCATCGATCGATCATATGCAGCTGCTTTGGCGGCCACTCAGGAGGCGCATCACGTTCCTCAGCAGCCGCAGATGATGTCCAGGACCAGCACAGACAACACCAACGCCTTCGTCATAGTTCAAGACCAGGGTATAGTTGGGGAGAGACCATGGGTCGGTTTTATTTGCTCGGTTTTGTACACTAAGGTAAGACTTAATTTAACCTTAACCTGTTGGATTATAGATAACGGTCGGTGAACATCTGCGGGCTCAGCATATGCAGCAGAAGGTGCTTGAGGCTCAGAATCTGCAGAATCAAAACGCCATGGCCTCGACGGCAACACCGGCGGCTGCTGAGCAGCAGCACTATGACTGCGAGAACGCCAATAAATCGGTGGGAAACGAGGAAACGGTAAGAAATGCGTTTTCAGTGTTTTATTTATTTATATAAACCATTTCACTTGAAATTTGACATTTTTCATTCCAAGCTGCACACTTTTCAAGTCAATTTGGACACCTTTCAGCTCAAGTTACACACTTCTAAACAAGCTTAACACATTTTAATTAAAGAGAACGTCTTCCAAATTGAAACGAGCGTCTTTCATATGAAGCCAGAGGCTCTGACAAGGTGAAACAATTGTCCATTGAAAGCTTTGTATGACTTTCTATGAAATTTTTGGGATCTATCCTAGTCCGGGGGGGGCACATAACTAAAAGATATTATATGTAACAAATCCACTTGAGACTTACCGAGCGGCTCCTACAGAACAACATAGGACCCTAAACAAGAAAAATTCACAAAGAAAAAAAATTACATTTGTTGCGGTTGTAAGCCGGAAAAGTTGTGTGCCCTCCTCACCATGTTGGATCCTGGTTATAACATGTTCGGCGGCGGTCAGCACGCGGCATGCGGCTTCATGCGCCCTCCCCACCATGTTAGATCTTGGTTATAACATGTCAGCCGGCGGCCAGCACGCGGCATGCCTCCATTCCGTCGCTCTTTGCCCGCCGAGACGGTTGTAAACTGCGGCGATTTTTTTATTTTTTTTCGTTTGTTCGCTTGTTTTCGGTTTCTTTTAGGCTCTCTAGGAGCCGCTCGGTAAGTTTCAATTCATTTTGTTGCCTACTTTTTAGTTATGTGCCCCCCCGGACTAGGATAGATCCAATTTTTGTTTCACTCGCTCCAATAAGCGAGCATAATGTTTGAAATTTTAATAAAATTCTTGTTTTTTTTTAAAGAAAAAATGGTTTAATGCTTGTTATAAATTGCGGGGAGGAACCAATTTTTTAGTGGATCAAAATAGGAGATTTCGCCGTGCACTCGTTCTTGACGTCGCGGTTTTCCTCTGTTTGATTGCAGAAATTTTCATAACGATGTTTTGTTGCGATCACAACTCTAGCGCCAGGCGGGACTCGAACGCCCATCACCTGTTAACCGCGCAGAAATGCTCTACGCCGTTACGCCGCCGGCGTTGTTTAATCGAACGCAGCATCCACAGCTCGTGAGAGCAGTCAGCGCTCTTTTGTCTACCGGGATGAGCCCGCCGCTAATATCAGCATTGAACCAGTCAAGCTGACGGTCTTGATAGAAATGATTCAATTCAATTTCTTTAAGCCTCAAGTAGCTGGAAGCTCATCGTCATGATACCTGAGGTTGAAGCTCTCAGAAACTGAATTGAACCATTTCTACCATGACCCTCAGCTTGACTGGTTCCGTGCTGATATCATCGGTCGGCCCATCTCGATATAAAAGTGGGTGCTGATCGGTCCCACGAGGTGTGGATGTTGCATTCGGTCAAGCAGCGCCGGTGATGTAATTGTCTAGAACATTCCTGGGCTCTTAGCAGGTGCTGCGGGTTCAACTCACGCCTGGCGCTAGAGCTTAAGCAAACATCGTTGTAAGAATCTTTGTTATCAAACAGATGAAAACCGCAACGTCCTGGACGAGAGCTTGGCGCAATCTCTTATTTTAGTCCAAAAAATGCAGCTTCTCTGCACTTCAGAACGAACTTTAAATTGAAAAGCGAAACTTTTATAAAAATTAAAGGAGTGCCTCCACTTATTGGGGCGGATGAATAAAAAAATCGGAGAAAACCATACTAAATTTTCCGTGGACAATTTTTCTGAGCTTCTCGGAGTTTGGGTTCATATGAAAGACGCTTGTTTTGACGGACGAGAGAGATTGGAGCAATCTCTTCTTCTCTTTTCTTTATTTATGCTATAAAAATTGATGCCTTTCTGCATATTAATACAGGCTTTGAAACCTTACTTTCCATGAAAAATAAAAATTTTACAAAATTTCGAGCTTTGCGTTTATTATTGGGGTTGCAAAATGAAAAAAAAAGCATCAGAGAAAGCCACACTGAATCGTTCTACCTTTTCGAAGTCTATAGTTTAATCTGGAAGACGTTCGATTTGACTTGGGAGATGTATAGTTTGATTTCAAAGGCGTCAAGCTTGTTTAGAGGAGTGTCGTGTTTGATTCGAAAAGTGTCCAGTTTCATGTGAAAGTGGTATATATTGTACATGGCGAAGTTTCCATTTCCCACTGTTTAAGCCGCATGAGGAGCAGAACACTGAAGAAACAGAGAGCAAAGCTGAAGAGACGTCTCATCCTCTGGAATCGGCGCAGTCGGAAGAACGCAAGCTATCTGTTTCGCCGTACAAATGCACGAACGTCATTTCTCGACTGCCGATGACATCACAACCAGCAGCGGTTATGCGCTGTTCGTCCACGGTGGAACAGAAGCCGATCTTCGAGTACGTTTTTGCTTTCTCTTGCCATGCCTTGGCCTATTTATCTGTTTATGAGACCACCATTCCAGTGTAAAAAGCGGAGGAGTGGGATCGCAATCACTTCAGTGCTCATCGGCACCGATAACTCCACTTGAGAGTATTATAACAACGCAGCCCTTGCCAAGGTAGGATTCTTTTTGTGTGATGAAGGGCTGTTGAGAGTCCGAGACGGTAGCGACATCAGCGACTGTCGTCCTTGCAAAGATTTGATGGGTTGATGGCAAGCGATTGCCCGATGGAAATCGATATGTATCCCTGGCCCGGACGATTAGTCGTTCCCGCCGTAGGGTATGATGCGCAGGTCCTCACCAGGGGCCAGGTTCATCAACCGCTTACCGCCCTCTAAGGGCCTCTACAGAGTCTCGCGGCAGCACCCGCGTTATTCAATCCTCTTTGGGATGCGCCACGCATTCTACTTCTACTACAGGATGTCGTGGAGGCGTGATGAATGCGTATTTGGCCGTACAATGACTTACGGTGGCCAGCCGATGAACAAGTCAGCGCTCTATCCTTCCCAGACTAGTCTGGTACCAATTCACTGACCCCGGAGGGATGGAAGGCTTGGTTGGCCGGGGCGGGAAATCCGAACCAGGACCCTCGTATCGGGTGCACGCGACAGCCAGCTCCTCCTCCGACTGCGCTACACGCTCCCAAAAAATTGCTAGAATATGACACTCAATCTACACATTTGAAGCAATTGCTTACTAACCATAAGAACCATATGAAGCGTTGGTCAGACCAAATAGCCACAGTTTTCCTCGTGTTTGGAAGCGCTTTGCCACGGTTGAAGGCTCTGAAGATGATGTGTCGCAGAAGATAATAACAGCCCACAAAAACGTTTGAAATTTCAAGAGGTTTAAAGCGTAGATGAAGCCCGTGGTGCTTAAATATCTACAAAATCACATCGCATCTCCCAATTTCGATCGATTCGGTCAAATTTCAAATAGGAGATAATAAGAATGCAAGCGTTCACAGAGGTATGGACCAGCAGGGGCCAGATTCAACTACCGTTTACCGGCTGGTCACGGTGAAAAGTACCGCCAAACTTGATGCTAATGAGTGTTATATCAGGGTTTGGCGGTATTTTTCACCGTTACCGGCCGGTAAGCGGTTAATGAATCTGGCCCCAAAGGTGTGCGTTCTGTTAAATCTCGTTGAAAAGTACAGATAACTGCGTAGTACTGTTCCAGTCGAAAAGCATCAGTGGAACCGTATTATATGCCATCTTTACGACAAGTGGGCAGTTTCAAATGAAACCTTTGAAACTTTTTGAATTTCGACAACTTTCGAAATCAAACTGAACACCTTCCAAATGAAAATGAACGCCTTCCAAATTCGATTACTAAATTATTAAAAATTACCTTCATCAGCCTTCTCTAATCTCTGGAAATTTTCTCAGTATTATTGTTTTGCACAATAGTACGAGAATGAATTTGAAAGGCTGGCGAAATAGTTTTTAATAATTTAATTTGGAGCACGTTCGTTCTTATTTGGAAAGTGTTCGGTTTGATTGCGAAAGTTTTCAGAGTTCAAGAAGTTTCAAAGTTTTCATTTGAGCGCCCATCTGTCGTGAAGATGGTATATAAAACGGTCCAACTGCTATTTTCGACTGAAAGTAGTACGACGCAGCTATCTGTACTTTTTAACGAAAGTTGACGATTTAACGGAAATGCACACAGCTGGTATGGACGCTACTTGTACGTGTAATAGTGTCAGTGCTGCGAAATAGTTCAGTCTTCGTAAAAAAAAACCTTCTTTCAGTGAGCGCCTGAATGCGACGTTTGGAGCAGGCCGAGATGTGAACGAGCGCCGCAGCTCGGATGCGATACAGACCAGCGTTCCAACGATGAACTCTGGCGGTATGATGTCGTCCAGCCGCCAGCCAGCCTCGCTAAGCTCCGAGTTCCAATGCCCTGAATGCCTGAAGACGTGAGTTTTGCAGCGCTTTTCCGTCTTTCCGAATCAGTTTCTGATGGTGTAGTTGCAGCTACTCGTGTCGTAAGAACGTCAAGCGACATCGTATGGCAGTGCACAAGTTGTCGGCGGAGGAAGTGTCGCGGCCGATGAGTGCTGCGCAGTCAATCGGAAGCATGGGCGACTCGCCACCGCTCCCACAACAACAACAACAACAACAACAGCTCGGTCAACAAATCTCGAATCGAGTTCCGATGACGAGGAACGAGTATAGACCAGAAGGGCATGGCATGAATTCTCAACAGCAGCACATGAGCCAGCAGACGACGTCGAGATACCAAGACAGGGTTCGGGTTTTCGGTGTTCGGTGCTTGATCCAGCCAGGTTTATAGCAGCTTCTTCAGATGGGCAGCCCGTGGATGAGCTCACATCAGATGCAGCATTCGCATATGGAGAGCAGCTGGTCACGGTCGAGAGAATACGTGGATGACGAAGAGAGCGCTGAAACTGCTCGAATCGCAGCTGAGCTGAAACGAAGTGCAGAGCAAGAGGTGCGGCTCGCTTTGTAGCCGTTGAAATATCGCCTAACATCTGTTGCAAACCGGTTGTCTTCCAGATGGCAGAGATTGAAGGCAAGAAGCCGCGGACAGAACTGGCCGAAGCGGACACCACGTTCCATGAGGAAACTGATTCGGGGTAAGGAGAAGCTTACGAGGAAGCTCAATGAAGTCGCCGTGGAGATCCTCAAAGCGACCTATATAGGATTTTTGGGCGTTGTCTGAGAAGCACCGTAGTGGCTTCCAATCTCTGGGTAGATGAAGACTATCAAAAAACTGGAGCGCTTCGGTGTGGGCTGATAACGCAAAACTGACGCCTGGAATACCCTTGTCGTGCTCAGAAATCATCTTGTAAAAGGTTTGGAGCTTCAATCGTTGCTCTGACGTGGAATTGGGCGAATTTTAAATAGAAGCGAGATGGCACGTTCAGGAAAGGCATCTACCAAGGAGGAAAGAGCGATCGGATGGCCGAGTAGGTAGCGTCGCAGAATTGTAGGAGGGTGATCAAGGGATCGTGTCCGGGGTTGGGTGTGCACATTGCTATTGGCGATTTTTGCATTTTTATCAATGTATTGTGCATTTTGGTCCACATCCTGCGAGAGTTTGAAGACGAGGTTTAGAAGCGAAGACTAAACCCCACCGAGGCCAAAATATCACTCTGTATTGATAAAAGTGCAAAAATCGCCAATAGCATCAAGCAAACCCCAACTCCCTGATTCGATCCCTTGATCACCCTCCTGCAAGTCCGCGACACTATCCACCAGGCCATTGGATCGCTCTTGCCTTCCTGGTAGATGCCTCCCTTTAGCGTGCCGTCTCGCTTCTATTAAAAAATCGTCCAATTCCCGTCCTAGCAATGATTGAAGCTCCAAACATTTTGCAGGGTGATTTCTGAGCAGGAGAAGTGTATTCCAGGCGCCAGTTTTACGTTACCAGTCAGCGCTGAAGTGCTGCAGTTTTTTGCTATTTTTGAACTACCCAGATGTCCGCAGGAAATTTGAAAACCCAATACGGTGCTTCTCAGACAACGCCCTACAATCCTATATAAGTCGCTTTGAGAATCTCCACGGTCACTTCTTTGACCTTTTTCGTTAGGTGAAGGTGCTACTTTTTCACAGACGAAAGAGATGTGCTTTATAGGTCATCGCTCGTCCATGATTCGGCTCGAATGCAGTCATTGGCGACCTCGATTGCCG
This sequence comes from Heligmosomoides polygyrus bakeri, assembly GCA_947359475.1. Taxonomy (NCBI): domain Eukaryota; kingdom Metazoa; phylum Nematoda; class Chromadorea; order Rhabditida; family Heligmosomidae; genus Heligmosomoides; species Heligmosomoides polygyrus. Next base: position 7,696,650 of record OX375866.1, read on the forward strand.
CACAGCTTAACACGACTGCCCCTCCGCATTCTACGATGAGTTCCTGGGTCGAGCAAAAACGTAGGTTATTAGCTTTTATGCTCGAAACATTCGCAATAGTCTTGCGTTTTAACAGACTCGTGCTGATCTTCATGCTCGGTGGCAGCTTGCCATTTTGTTTGAAGCGAGTCGCATTTTATTGCCGTCTAAGGCCTATGTTATACTCCCGCGGGAGCATCCGCGGAAGGGCGGGAATCGCGCCGAGATCCCTCACCTGGCCAATCGCCGCGCCCCGCCACGCCGCCATCCGCGGTGCACCCATAGTCCGCGGACGTTCCGCGGATGCTCCCGCGGGAGTATAACAGAGGCCTAAGGGTGTCTTTTGCGTAACAAGGCTGTTCTCCATTAGGAGTCGTCTATGTTGAGCTAGAGGGTGGATGAAAAGTATGTTCTGTTGGTTTTTTTTTGTTATAAGAATGAAACAGTAACATTTCTCCATGATCGACAGTTAAAACCTGGGCATTTTTGGTGGAATAGTTTCAAATCTTATGTGCCCCATAGGTTTGTTAACATTTAACTTCATTACGCTTGACGTTTCACGGTATCGTCGTCATCAAAGGCCTGAAAGAAGTTCGGTTTTTGCGGACTATGCAATCGTACCTTCAGTTGCTCTAATTTTGCAAACCCTGCAGTATTAATGGAATCCCAAGAGTGTCACGAAGAAATTACTCCAAAACGAACGCAACTCACCGCTGCTTTATCAGCACTGAAAGATGGCGGAGAGTCGTTGGATACACCGTCCCCAGAAAGGGGCGTGCCGAGGACAAGATGTCCGGGCCTTCACATGGAGGCATCGCATTTCTAATCACTTCCCTTGGCCCTGCAGGTCTATCCTGAACTGATTTCGTTCTTTGGACAAGAGTCAGAATCTTGTTCACCATATTTGGAGGAAAAGAGTTTTCAGGTGCAGCGCCAAGGCTTTCTTCAGATCCCGCCACATTGCTCAGTACTAAGGCGTCGTCCGCATTTTCCGACAAGCAGCAACATCTTCAGAGTTGACAACATCTGGAAAATGACTTCAGAGTTTCCCGAGATGCGCTTCCCAATCGTCTGCTATCAGCTGTTAGGTTTTGGACGACGTCACGCCAATAAACGACGGTTTCGCGCGCAGCAAACTTGTCCAAATAAGGCGGCGCGGGCAGGTCGTGAAGTGGGAGGCGGGCAGCACGGTGTACCGAACGACTGCCCCCCCCCCCCCCCCCCCTGAAAGATAGCCTTACTATGCAACAGGCGTTTAGCAACCGTGCAACAAGTGAAACTCTCGGTATACAGGAGTATACGTATACTCCTCTATACCGAGTATGTTTCACTTACTAAATGGTTGTCGCATAGTAAGGCTATCCTTCAGTGCTGATAAAACAGCGGTGGGTTGCGTTCGTATTGGTGTAATTTCTTATTGACACTCTTAAGATCCCGTTACACTGTAGGATTTGGAAAATTAGAGCAACTGACGGTATGAGTGTATAGTCCGCAAAAACCGAACTTCTTTCAGGCCTTTGATAACGGCGATACCGTCGAAATGTCAAGCGTAATGAAGTTAAATTTCAATAAACCTGCATGGCACAGAAGATTTGAAACTATTGTACGAACAGTAACATGATTTAGGCCATTTTCTCTATCCCTCACTGGTTGTTATTGAGGGTTTTTAAGCTGTTATAACTATGTTGTTCGTTTTGTTGCGATCAAAACTCTAGCGCGAGGCGGTACCCGACCTCGCACTTCCTGCAGACTGGGCGGGAATGTTCTTCGCCATTAAGCCACCGGTGCTGTTTGATCAGACGCAATATCTGGGAGCAATCAGCACTTTAAATTCCATAAAACTCTCCTTTTTTTGAGGAGAAATAATGGTTTAAAGGTTGTTTTAAAGAAAGGAGGGCAGACATTTTTCAGTGCTAAAGGAACAGATTTCGCCATGCCCTCTTCCAGGACATCGCAACTTTTATTGGATTGATAGCAAAATTTCTGTTTACAGCTGTTCAACACAACAATTGTACAGAACACGCATATCCTCACTTTGTAAGCGTTATGTGAGCAGCATTTGCACTGTTAATCGGATAAAAATAGCGATGTGCTTTTCGAGTGCGATCTTATAATTCAATGCACTATATTATTGCTGCCTTGTTGCGCTTTGAAACAAAATTTAATTTGTTATTTCTTTCTCGAAAAGTAGAATTTTTAATGAAATTATTACACCCACTCGGTCCAAGTAAATTTCGTGTGGCTTTCTCTGATATCTTTAAATTCTCCTGCCCTCATTAATGGATATGTGGCTTGAAGTTTTAATTTTTTGTTTTTCATGGAAAGCAAATTTTCAAAGCCTGTTTTAAAATGCAGAAAGAAGGGAAAGTGAAGAAGAAATTGAGCCAAGCTCTCGTTCATGACGTTTCGATTTTGGCAACTTTTTTCATAACGGTGTTTCGTTGCGATCAAAAGCTCTAACACCAGGTGCGACTCGAACCTGTACCTCGTAACCGGCCAGGAATTCTCCACGCCTTTAACACCATCGGTTCTGTTTGAGCGAATGCAACGTTCATTAATCGGGGTACCGATCAGCACTCACTTGTATATCGAGACGATCCGGCTGCTGTTATCAGCATGGAACCAGTTGAGCTGAATGTCTTGGGAGAAGTGATGAAAGGCATTTTCTTTAAGCCTCAAGTGGCTTTTACTGAGGTTATAAGCTGTTATAATGGAGTCCTGCGGGACCCTGCTTACTGGGCAGCTTGTTCTAACAGCTAATAACCTCAGTAACAGCCACTTGAGGATTAACGACAATGACTTGAATCAGTTCTATGAAGACCTTTAGCTCAATTGGTTTCATGCTGATACCAGCGGTCGACTCATCCCGATATACGGGCGAGTACTGAATAGCCTCACGAGGTGTCGATGTTGCGATCGAGAAGCGCCGGTGGTGTAATGGGATAACGTCCTGCCCCGGTAAGAGGTGCGGGTTCGAGTTCCTAATGGCGCTACAGTTTAGTCGCAACAAAAGTCGTCACAAGAGCTTAAAACATTAACGTTTACACTGACAGAAAATTTACTTGTGAATTACAGAGAAATAACGAATCACTCAGGCAAGGTGTTGTTCAAAATTATTTCTTCTTGCACTGATGCTGGCTTCCACTCGATTGGTGGCCGACTACACTCTAGGCCGGTGGTTGTCGTTATCAATTTCCCCTGGGGTGTGACGCTGCTTCTGCCGTATATCCTGTTGAACATCCTGTTGAATCAAAATCGAACTTTCAAGCTTCTATAGTGAAATATGGCCTTGTATACAATCTGTACTGTTTGAGAAGATTTTCAACACTGATGTGAAACTGAACTGAACGAAAATGAGGTTAATCCAAGAGGTTCATTTCAGCCCCGTCGATAGAAGTCCAGCCGACTACTCGCACAATCCCTCAAGCCAGCCCAACGACTGCTCGAGCCAGCAAAAGGCCACCGCATGTCTGCGTCGACTGCAACCGGTTCGTTCTTCCTTCTCTCTGTTCTTTATATGCAGTTATTCTATCACTCTGTAAGAACAGAACGTAATGGTTCTTCAGAATTCTGTCGTCGGATTACTCCTTACGACGTCATCGGCTGACATGCGCTGAGGCACGCTCCAATGGAGCGAATCAGTCGACTTCAACGTCATCGGGAAGTGCGAGTGCGAATACGTCCTCACTTAGCGAAGAAAGCGTTCACCTTCAAGATGTCATGCTCGGCAGTGCTTGCATTGGCAACGATCGGACCACAGTGAGTACTTTTTTCCACTTTGAATGTTTGTTTTAACTGTGAATGAGCTTCATTCACACTCTGTAGGACTCTATGGGCATGTCGGATCCGATGTTGAGTCACGTTGCGCTGTCCACACCGCTACATCACCAAGGTGTACAGTTCAATCGCACGAACTCGCTAAGCGGTTCGGGCTCGTCGTCTGCCGTCGACGAGTGGTACGAGCGGCATACGCTGCGGAAGACGGATGATGTTCCGGACTCGACGACGAGTCAGAGGTACAACTGATTTCTACGGTGTACGACAAAAGTTCGTGCGCGCAATTAATTGGCCGCCCAAACGGCTGAGTTGAAGTAAATGGGATGAAATTCATAATATAATATTTATTATTGTCGAGCAGGCCCATATGAAAAAACAGATTTCAAATTGGCCTCCTTTTACACGAATACACACCTTTAGTCTCTTAGGGAAAGCATTCATGGCAGCATGCAAGTCTTCTTTATCAATCTTCTCCCAGGATTTCTTCAGGACTCGAAGGAGTGCCCTTGTGGGATATTGCGCAGGTCTGACTTCAACAGTCGGTCTTGTCCGGCCTTCTGTGCGCTTTCTAGCGTATTTCTACTACCAAATCCGGCTGTCTTATAGATCTCAACGACGATCACAAAAGATTAGGACTGGGAGCAATATTCAGCGCAAATGAGATATAATTTCAAAGGGGAAACGAGGAGAACAATTAGGGGAGGACCACACCAAGTGGGTCTCAAGTGATTAGTGAGAGCAGGAGATAGCTCTCCGGTCTCCGGGAGAGTCGATGTTGACACGCCTACCTGCACTGCTACGGTATCTCTCCCGGTTTACGAGTATCCGTCGGTCACAGCTCCGTGCCTAGGATTCAAAAGGGATATGGAGCTGGGTTGCATAGTATACTACACAACATCGACCGGATTGAGTCGTCCATTGGATTGAGGTCGGGGCTGTGCGAGAGGCACTCTTCGGCTGATACGAAATGCGGAAAATTGTCGGCGCACCACTTCTGTATCACTTGAGACTTGTGAGCGGGCGCGGAATTCTGCTGATAAGTCCAGTCGCCATATTAAAGTGCAAAGATGCCCAAGCAACTTCGGATATCCTGATGTTGGTGCTGCTCTTCCAAGAGGAATGGAAGAGTAGCACCAACATCAGTATATCCGAACTCTGTTGTGGTTCTGAAAGAATAACAGAAGATGGGAACACACCGCTGATTTTTGTGGAAAGTGGAATCAAAATCATAGTCAAAACTACATCCTGAAAAAGGAAACACTTCCCTGGGCATCTTTGCACATTAAAAATGGCAACTGGACGTGCCAGCAGGATTCTGCGTCCTCTCACAAGGTTAATGTGCTATAGAAGTGGTGCACCGACAATTTTCCAGCAAAGCTATGGAAGTAAATGTTCCCCGACGCGCTGGCGAGGTAGCATTCGCATCGAAATTTACCTCTGGACTTCCCCGCCGCGCGTTCATGAATCGCGCGTAAGTGGGGAGTGGCGGTAGGTTTTGCACTTACCTGCCGGTACGTCGTTCACGAATCCGAGCCCTGGTTTATGTTGAAGAGTAAGGCCAGTTCAACATCCCAGAAGGGCACTGCTTCGCTTGAACGAGCCCTGAAGAAATCTTGAGAGGAGATTGATGAAGAAGTGCTGCGTGCCTCCATGGATGCGTTCCCGAAAGTCTGTAGGCGTGTATTCGTGCGAACGGAAGCCATTTTGAAAGCTGCTTTTTTATGTGCCTAGTCAGCAGTAACAAATGTTATGAATTTCATCTCGTTTGCCTTAAAACAGCCGTTTGAGCGGCCAGCTAGTTGTGTACAAGAACTTCTGCCGCACCCTGTGTTCATTCTGGAGCAGAATCTCCTCGTTTTTCGGTCAAAGTATTCCCGTGGAGTGAGCGAATTATTGGCGTTCCAGGCTCGACAGATCCACTTCGCCAGGGATTCTTTCCACCGCTGAAAGCGCTCAGCCGGGTTGTCTTCAATACACGAGAAAACGAGCCAACTCGGGTGGCGTAAGCGCACCGAGCGATAACCAGCATCGTCCTCAGCAGCACAAACATCTCTGTCAGGTTCGTGATTGGTCATCGTAGGATTTCTAAATAGGAGACCGCTGACAACAACAGTGGTCTCGTTGACTTTAGCGGTGTTCAGCAACAATTTCTCTTTCAATCTTCAAGGCAAACTCTTGCGCTTAACTAATTTTCATTTGCTAAGAAATGGTTTTGATCACTGATGGAGCGTTTTTATATGGAAAGTGCAGTCGTTTTTGGTTACATTTCGGTCATTCAAACATCTGCACATATTCTCGCCAATAGGAAATGTAGTTCATTCATGTTCGTGGTGTAAATCGATTTCCTCCTGTGTTCTAGAGTTCGTCCGCTTTGACGGAGTTGATTTGATAGAAGTTATTTATTTTCTGATGAAGTGGAATGCGTGAAAGGTTTTCCTGATGTCTATACGCCCTTACATTAGTGCCCAGCGATCCTAAATGTGAACTAGTGACTTTTCTCGAATCCGTTATTCTTGTGGTTATTCAACCGTGGGTAAACTGAAGTATTTATTTTTGCTGGAGTGGGTCTTTTTTGCTGTTAGGTTGGTTGAAAAGACTTGCAACACTAACACGACACAAATGACACAGCAGATACAATAAGATTCCGGCTCCTCTCTTCCTAGAGTGTGTTTGTTGCACCTTCTTCAGCCCTGTGAAGACGACTATCGCGTCAAAACGCCAGGCCATGTAAGAAAGTCCGCCATAAAAAGCCTCGTTCGGCGAACAAGGAACTAATACAACAGAATGGCAAGAACAAACACATTTGCAACGAACTACAAACTCGGTCAATAACATAATCCTCAGTCAAATCTAGAGCGCCGCGGCAAAGGACGCGCGCTCTCTCGCCCATCATACAGGGGCTCCTGCGCTGTCGGCCACGAGTTGCGAAAGTAAACGTTGAGAAGACAACACTGAGAGACATTTCGAAAGACAATGATTTGCTCTATCAGAACATGTATTGCATTTCTTTTTTCATCCTGAATTTTGTCAATTTTAAGGTCGAGAAAGTGAGAAGGAAAAGTGGTCATCTGCGCGGTCGCTTCTCTCCGCTTAGGTTTGGAATTTTTGCGCAGTTTTTCATAGCATTTTGAAAGCAATGTTTTGTGCTAAGGAATACAGGTTGGCGCTATTTGTTCATTGGCCCTTTATTGATTTTTAGGTCATCAAATTGGGACGTCCGACTTTTCTGTCCGAAATTTTACCAAGAGCTCCTGCTCTGGGGTGGACTTTTTTGCTTGATGTCATATGTCGTTCGAAAGGGGATGTCTTGATCAATAAGAATCTGTGTCGCGTTTATTGACTCATGCTGATTTCTTTCGAATATCAACAACTGAACAAGGAGGAGTTGTTGGTGAAGATGATTTTTTTTTCGAATTTTGTTGATATTCGACAGAAATCAGCATGAGCCAATAAACGCGACACAAATTCTTATTGAGCAAGACATCCGCTTTCGAACGACATATAACATCAAGCAAAAAGTCCACTCCAGAGCAGAAGCTGTCGGTAAAAATTCGGACGGAAAAGTCGGACGTCTCAATTTGGTGACCTAATAATCAATAAAGGACAAATGAGCAAATAGCACCAACACGCATTCTTGCAGTACAGAACATTCTCTTCCAAATGCTATGAAAAACTGCGCAAAAATTCCAAACTAAGCGGAGAGAAGCGACTGCGCAGATGACCATTTTTCACTTTTCACTTTAACGACCTAAAGAAATGACAAAGTTCAGGATGAAATGAAAAATGCAGTACATGATCTGATAGAGCAAATCATTCTCTTGGAAAGTTTATAGCGCTTTGCAAGAGACGGCCGGCGAAATCCGCAATGAATCTCTGAAAAAAGGCGGGGAGTTATGGGACAACCTAATATATTACCACCTCGTCGAGGAAACCATGTGTGGAGAGCAAGGTGGGCGGGATAGAAGTCTCCTGCTTAGTTCGTGACTGTTCTCGCGACTCACCTTCGAGACATGAGGACGTGCGTTGTCGTGCAGGAGGTAGACCTGTTACCCATTATGAGCATTTAAAGTTCGTGACGTCGGCCAGGGTGAGATGAGTAAGTGAGTAGCACAGGCCGACGCGGTTACTATGACCCCGTCATGTAGCAGTTTTAGCAGTGAAGCATCCCTTCCGAGTCTCACCAGCAACACAGAAGAACCTTTCGTGTGGTTTTTGACTGCCTTGGGCCCGGTTCTCCACGTTGTAATTGTATTGGCTGCTACGAGTGTGGTTCACATGGAGAACCCAGCGTTCGTCGTCAGCAACAGTGTCCTCAAGAAGGTCCTTACTATGCCAACGAAGGAGTGTGACTCGGCAATACTGGATCGGCATGCCTTGTCCGAGTCCTGTAACTCATGAGGTACTCAAGACATCTTTGCAGTGTGCAAGAATCTGTAGCTGTCTAATGCCAGTGCTTTGAGTACATTCAAGTGTCGCCGCCAATTTGCGAGTGGATGATGGCGCTTGGCTTTTAGGACTCTCCAGAAATTGTCGTTATTCACGACAGAAGGGGCGTGCAGAGCGACGCCGAACTTCGAAGCAGATACTTAAGTCCTTAAAGCAGTAATATGACGGGCCAGCTTTGAGTAGTGAACAACATCCTCATTGAATACAGTAAGATATTGGAGGAAGCGGTCCTCGCGGAATCAAAATTTTGTACAGGGTGCGGCAAACGCCTTGGACACAAGTATGCCGCCCAAACGGCTGTTTTGAAGCAAATGGGATGAGATTCATGATATTTATTACTGTCGACCGGACAAATATGTAAAAAAGCGGATTTCAAAACGGCTTCTTTTCGCACGAATACACGCTTTCGGTGTATTGGGAAACGCATCCACGGCGGCACGCAGGTCTTCTTCATTAATCTCCTGCCATGGCTTCTTCCTTGCTCATTGAAACGAGGCAGTGTCCTTGTGGGATGTCGCGCAGGCCTTACTCTTCAACATAGATCAGATTGAGTATTCCATCGATTTGAGGTCTTGGCTGTGCGGAAGCCACTCTGCGGTTGAGATGAATTCCGGAAAGTTATCGGCATACCACTTCTGTACTACTTTGAACGTTCGCTGAATCCTGTTGATAAGTCCAGTCATTTTGAAAGTGTAAAGATGCCAGGGAAGAAATTCTTTTTTCTGGATGTCCTCTAGGTAGTTTTGACTGTTATGATTTTGATTCCACCTTTCACAAAAGTCAACGGTGTTTTCCCATCAGCTGTTATTCCTGCAAAAACCATAACAGACTTCGGATATCCTGATGTTGGTGCTACTTCCATTCCGATTGGCTTCTTCTATGTCCTTAGCAGGGACTCTGTCGTTTTGATGGTTGAAAAATTAGTCAGTGATGAAGACATACTCGTCAGTGAAGAGTTCTGCGAGAGTTGGGGGGTGGGGGAGCAGTCCATGGGCTTCGACCTCCTTCAGCGTGGCAGTCGGATATGGTGACGTGGGATTTGTACTGTCTCCTCCAGGTACCAGGGAGTGTGCACGCCTACGAACGACAAGAACACACTAGTCTTCAGCCGTTTATCGAGCTAACGAGAATACGAGTGTAAGGAATGGACAAGTCTCGGGAGGATGCGCGGACGAGAGCAAAACACGAAAAATTGGAGAATGAGTCAGCGCGCGCGGCCGGGCGCTGTTTATGGACTTGCGGTTCCCGCGTTGGCGCCAAGGGTGATTTTGAATTTGAGGCGGGCGCCAAAAAGGTCGATACGTATCAAAAGCGCATGCGGTTGTAGATGCTGGGCACTAATTTTCGATTGTACACGAACTGACGCGTAAGTACAAGTTGCAGCGAGAGGGGCCTAGGTCAAATGGTACGTCTTGCGCAGACCAAACAGGTAAAGACTCGTCATACAAGTGGGAAATGTCACGACACGTCGTTTTTTTTGTTGTTGTTGAGTACTGATGGACTGCCTCCCCCCCCCAATTCCCATTGTGCCGTTCTGGTGCCGCCGTGAATGCGTCCCGAAAATAGTGTGTTCAAGAAACCTTGGAGAATGTGCTGTGGCGTCACCGTACGAGATTTCGTCTGTGAGGGTTTTAAGAAGTTTAGCAGGCAACACTGTAAAGTGTTGCATGACTTTTCCAACCAACTCAACAGAACAAATGGCTGTTCAACCTAAGCGTACGCCTAACCTAGGGCACCGTTTATACTCCATTCGCCGCGAAGCTCGTCATAACGAGAAATACCAATCACACCGCGCGGCCTATAATCAGTATTGGTATTTCTCATTATGATGCGCAGCGCAGCGAAGAAGTATAAACGGGACTTTCTCAAGTAAAGTATGCAAAGGTTTATTGGTAAGCAGCTCACTATGATAATCTCGGCAAAGTTCCTCGGCATTAGAAATCAAACAACAGTAGACTTCTATGTTTAAAGTGCCATGACTAGAAATTCTCTTTAACGCGCTTGGTTGCTAGCGTTGTGTACTGTGGTAATGGTGGCTTTGGTTGAGGTGCTGTGAATCTGTGGTTGTGATGGTGGTGAAGGTGGTGGTGGTGGTGGTGGTGGCTATGGTTGCATGGCGTTGTGAAGTTTGTGGTTTAGCTATCCGGTTACGACGAATCGCTACCGATCGTTGCCGCGACGAACCGTGCTAGCATGGAATGTGCTTCTAGCCGTAGTGGTGGTCGTTGTGTCGTCCAATCGAATGGCGTCTGAAAACCGCAGATCTTTGCACCGCCGTGTTCGTCATCGTCATTTCTAGGCCTCTCTTTCTCTTTCGCTTCCACAGTGGTCTCCCTTCCCATTTTGGTAGAGACCCCACCCATATCCTACCATTTGTAGCTCCACGCCTCACCTTCACTTGACCGCGGTGTCTAAGCCCAACAAAGGCCCAACAGGCACTGAGCAGAGTTCCAAGGTGACCTGCTTCTGAACGCCTGGTCCCTTTCGCTGAGGTCTCTTGTTTCCAGTTTTTGTTGTACACCTCCACCTAGTACCTACACTCTTCGCATGCCTCCGTTCTCGTGTTAACTCAGCGCTCGGCGCATTAATTCACTGATTCCGAAATTGTTATCCTCTTAAGAGCATAACCGAATTAGTTTCTCTAATATCGTCTATGTTACCCAATTCCACCATGTATCTGTCAGTATTCGAGCTTTAGCTTCAGGTTTTTCGTATCTGGTCTCTTTATTGTCGTTTACAAGTACGAGTAATGATGCGAAGTGAAATAAATGGAGCGTTTACACTTTGAAGTTGAACATAGCACCGAGTTTTATAGTACGAGGCAGGCGCTGAACAGTATACAATACCGCTCCTGTCTTTTGGTTTTTGGGCGGAATAAGCGCAAAAAGCGCCATTTTCTCTAACTCCCTTCAAAATGGCCTAATCAAAAAAATAAATGTTACCACCCGAATCTAATGTGGGCGATCTTTCCAATGATGAGGTAACATACAATGGTTTTAGAAAAAGAAAATAGATTTGAGACCTATAAAACCTGGACTCTGTCGGTGCAATTATCTCGAGCGATAGATGGAGATCACCGCCGTTCTGGTTTTAGGGGTCATCGAATCTGTTCTTTTCCTAAGCCACTGGATGTTACCTACACCATTGGGTAGACCACTCAGATTAAATACGGTTGATTTTTTGAGTAGACCACTTTGAAGGGAGTTTTGGGAAAACGGCGCTTTTTGCGTTTGTTCCGCCGAAAATATGTTCGAATATTCGTTCGATTTCGAACACCGAAAGGGAGCCATATTCGGATATCATTCGAAAATCGAATATTTTTATTTTATTCCAAATCTAATAATTTTATTCGAATAACAAATAAACAAGTCTTTAACCACAGAACTTGATTTGGCAAATTGTTCGAATATTCGGAAAAACGAAAAATGACGCTTATTCGATTTTCGATCTTTCGAAAATAAATTGATGAGCGAATAAATTCGTTCGTTCATTCGCTCGAAATTCTTCGTCATAGAAGAAACTCGTTCAATCATTCATTTGAAAATTTCCGACATTGAATTTCCTAGTTCATTCATTCGACAATAAAATTTCTCAAAGTCACAACCATGCGGGCCACATTCCATTTGACCGCTTTACATGAATCGTTTGCTATGAACGTGCCTCACTGCAGAGGCCCGCTCATAGCGTTCAAGGACGCCAGTCGATTTTTGAAAGGCAGGTGGTCAGGATTAATCGATTCGTAGGCTTGCCACGAGTGACTCAGTCGCTCGCGCGCAAACGCGCGCTATGAACATGCCCTAATCAACATCGATCAATATTGATTAGTCGATCATTACTTTCCGCTTTTGTGAGCGTTCTCCGACGTTTCAACGTTTTTACGTCATTCATATTACAAAAAACATCAAATTCAAAAACTATTTCAGTGCGTCTGTTAAGTATCCAAACTGCTGTTGGTGTTTATGACCGTTGAGCCGGTCAGAAGCGAGCTAAACAGTACTAAACGAACGTTAGCTGAAAAATGAATCCAGATATCGGGCGGAATGCAAGAGGATTCAGTTGATAGCAGGATCCAGCAATTTTTGTGAATTGTTTTGAATTACGAGGAATCCGGCTGTACATGTCGCAAAGGTGCACCGCAGGGGTGAGGGAACGCGCCGTTGCTCCTATCGTAATTGCGGCAGCCAGTCATGCGCTCTGCATATGCGGCTGAGCCGGAGCCCGATTGGCTGCTGCAGCTACGTTAGGAGCGTTTCCTCGCCGGCGCGTTCCCGCACCCCTGCTGTGCACTTTCGCGACATGTGCCGCCGGATTCCTCGTAACTCATAACAGTTCACAAAAATTGCTGGATCCTGATATCACCTGAATTCTCTTTGCATTCCACCCGATATCTGGACGCATTTTTAAAGATAACGTTCCTTTAGTACTGTTTAGGTCCCTTCTGACCTACTCTCAGGATTCCTCATCGAGGCGATTGAATTAGTCGAGGAAGACATCAAAGACACTCACAGCGATGCCGCCTGCAGAAAATCTGAAGGGAATGTCGAAATGCTGTTTTCAGTCATGCGGAAAGTTCTACTCGTCCGAATGGAATCTGGAGAGACATCGCCGAGAGTCGTGTCCGGTGAAGGGCAAAGGAGCGTCGCCAGCCGGCGAGCCGTGGGTTTCTATTCTTCACCTCGATGATGGCGCACTTGTCCACTGTCCCGCCGCTAGGCTGAATCCTTAAATAGTGTGCATTTTAGGTCGGAGAACGCCGTCAATGACGAGACAAGCGTGCAGGTCGGCCACACACTGTTCCTGCTCTCGCGATCGGCACTGTCCCGTGCGTCCGCATACTTCGCGCAGCTGTTCGCCATGCATGATCCGTCCAAGGGCGAGCTGCGACTCGAACTCGACCCCACGCACTTTCAGTCACTCCTTGACGTCTACAACAACCCGAATAACCTTAACCGTGAGTTGGAGAAGACTTTAGGGTTTGGTGAGATGGTGAGCCCGTGCGTGACTGATGTTCTCTGTTTCAGAGTATAACATTGACGCCGTTGTCGTCTTAGCCAATCGCCTCAAGTTCAACACCGTTTTCGACAGCTGCGAGCGCTACATCGCCGAACAGGTTTGTCACGGCCACAGCGATTTGCTCGGAATTTTTGAATTACTTTGCAAATTGACGCTATAATTCCTGGCTCCATCGAAGGATAGATAGGTTTTGAATCTCTCCTAGGGACTAAATGGCCTTAGTAGCCAGTAGTCAGTCAGTACAGCGCTTAGTAGGTAGTAGTTGGTCAGTACAGTAGTCCTTCGGCATTGTACACTTTCTGCGGGGCTATTGTATTTGTTCGATTTTTTCTATTAGGTTGTAACGAATTAAATGGCACTGGCTCGCGCCATTTTTTTGGCGCGTTTTTACGCGTTTGATCAAGAACAAACCGTAACATGTGGCATATCATTTAGAAGCGCAAAGTTTGCTCTACCGGAGAGTACAAAATTTTCTATGTAAAAGTGGGAAAATTTTAGAGTTTTATTGACTTTTTTGCAGATGGACAAAAGGGTAATCCGAGGCATTTACTTGTATGAATTCAAGCTGGGCACTACAGCTAAGGAGGCGGACGAGAAGATCAACGCCGCATTCGGTCAAGGATGTTCCACAATTCGGACGGCGTATCGTTGGTATCAGAAGTTCCGGAATGGAGATGAGAGCTTGGAAGAACATGAAGGTCGTGGGAGGCATAGTGATGTTGATGAGGACGAGCTGAGAGATGTGGTAGAGGAGGTTCCACACAAAGGTACCAGGGAGATAGCGAAGGTTCTTGGCGTCAGTCACAACACAGCTGCCCGGCATCTGAAGGAAACTGGAAAGACCAAAAAGCTGGAAAGATGGGTGCCTCACGAGCTGTCTGAGGGGCAAAGAAACCGACGATATGAGATCTCGTCCGCACTGCTTCTACGGAACGAAACGGACCCATTCCTTGATCGCATCGTAACCTGTGACGAGAAATGGATAATGTACGGCAACAGGCGACGATCGGCACAGTGGGTGGACAGCGATGAGAGCCCCAAGGTTTTTGCGAAGCCGGAATTGCACCAAAAGAAAGCAATGGTGACAGTATGGTCGTGTTCGCTGGGAATTATTCACCACAGCTTCCTCCCTCCCGGTGAATCCATCACGGCAGAGAAGTACTGCATTGAAATTGAAGAAATGATGAAAAAGTTCAAGGAGATCCGGCCGGCCTTGGTAAACCGAAGGCGAGTTCTCCTTCTGCACGACAATGCTCGCCCCCATGTAGCACGAATGACGTTGCAGAAATTGAATGAGCTGAGCATTGAAACTCTATCACATCCTCCGTTTTCTCCCGACCTCTCCCCAACAGACTACCATTTCTTCAAGCATCTTGGCGACTTCTTGGTAGGGAAAATATTCAAATACCAACAGGATGCCGAAAGTGCCTTCGAAGATTTTGTCAATTCCAGAACTTCCGATTTTTATGCTACTGGGATAAAAAAGCTTGTGTCACGTTGGCAAAGATGTGTAGAATCAGAAGGTTTTTATTTCGATTAATAAACTTGCCTACAAGCCGAGATATTAACTGTTTAAATTTACAGTGGTTCAGTGCCATTTATTTCGTTACAACCTAATAGTTTAACTTAAAAGACCTCCAGCACAAATAGAATGCGTGGCGCATCCTACAAATATGTGAATAACGCCGTCTTTTATCGCTTCGTCGCAGCACGTTTCCTTCGTGTTCTTACTGTGGCGATTTTCAGCTGCCGCAGGTCTCAGTGATGCATGCTATACGCCTAGCTGAACAGCTCAAGTTATCGTCGATCAAGCAGCGCCTCTTCGACACGATTTCAATTGACGTATTCAGGTATGCGACGGCATGATAGAGTTCCAGGGAGCGTCATCAAAGCGTCTGCTTTCAGATCTCTGGCCTCTGACGAGCAATACAAGAAGATGGATGCGGAGCTGAAAGCCGAGCTGCTCGAGAAATGGGGAACGTTCCTCTGATATAAGAAGTTTGGCGAGCTTTAGAGCGCTGTTAAGCCTTTGACTAACATTTCCCGCTGCCCTGATGGATTAACTCTGTCCACTTTTTACTCATGTACCATTATTCTTTTTTTCTTCTTTGTTTAACAGCTGTTATGGTTTAGGAGTATCGCCGTGAGAGCCTCTCAGTTTTTGATTCGCCTTTATTCCAGTGAGATCCCAAAAGTATCTCAAGAAACGTGCACCTTAGGTTTTTAGTGTTTTTGCGGTTTAGGATCCTTGAAAGGGATGTGTAGTTGCGAAACTTAAAATTCTAGTCCTAGGCGGGACTCAAACCCGCACTTCATACTTACTATATCTCGGATCGGACGCCGATTCAGATAATTCGGATCCATTATTTCTTGAAATCCCGTATGAGTGGATAATGCTGATGATGGCGTTTTTGAAAAGACAGAATCTTGAGAAGATTCAGATATAGGTGTTTTCACTGGAACGGATTTTCGGACGATTTAGACTGCTCTTTGACTCTGATATCGAATGTCCGATCCGGATAGGATATCAGTTTTCTGATCAAAATCAGTTATCTGAATCATCCGAAAATTTTAGCTGAAAACCACCCTTATCTGAATAGTCTTGAGATCTGGATTCAAAAAAGCCACTGTCCGCGTTACCTATTTATCCGGGGATTGAAAAACGACGGATCCGAAATATCTGCATGGTACCAGTTAAGCTTAAGGTCTTTAATAGAAATGATTCAATCAAACCCTTGTTAGTAGATTTTGCACGGTCTAGTTCGTCGAGAAATTTCGACCTTCAAAATTCGTGCTGCCCGATACTCGTTTTGCTTATCAGCCCAACTGGTGCGCGTATGGCAGTCGGTAGGATTCGATGGCCCTCGTAAGTATCGCTGATGGATTTGAGATCCAGCTTGCCTTCAGGACAAGCGTATTTTCCATCTATCTTGAATTACTGCATCACCAGCAGTCTTATTTGGAAGCAATAGTCAGGAAATAGGAGTGCGAATAAGCCGGAAGAAGACACAGTTCATTAAAAGCGGCTACTGCGAGCGGGAACGAATTCAAGTGGAAGGCTTTGAACTCACTGAGACGTCATCCCACGTGTATCAACTGTATCGCCCGTCGCCCTTTGATCGTCGAGGTGCATCTCACCATACCGGCCTACGTAGTATGTTATACAGAGAGATACAGAGATGCGGACACGACAACCGATATATCGTACTGGGTAAGCGGTTGATGAATCTGGCTCCAGTTGTCGTCCAGCGAGTGTCTGCGAACGCCCGTGGCCGGTCCACCTAACTTTCGACAAACAGCAGCATTAAAGGGCTGTCCTACATTAGCTCGGACATTCGATGAGCATGGAGAACGACATGAAAGACAAGCTAGGCGGTAAGCAAAATCGACCTGACGGCTTTCTCTGTACTTTGCGACGTGACGAAGACGGAACTCAACCTTTTGACTTGTCAAAGGAGCTAAAGGCCACGTTCA
Source organism: Heligmosomoides polygyrus bakeri (assembly GCA_947359475.1). Taxonomy (NCBI): domain Eukaryota; kingdom Metazoa; phylum Nematoda; class Chromadorea; order Rhabditida; family Heligmosomidae; genus Heligmosomoides; species Heligmosomoides polygyrus. The sequence continues at coordinate 7,713,378 of OX375866.1, forward strand.
GAGCGCTAGAACGATGTCGTCTGGTGTAGAAACGTGGAACGCATCTGTTTGCTGATTACTGCACGGCGAAGTAGCAACGAAACTCATCTGGTGCGGTATGTGATGTTTAGACATCTTTCCCGACATCCTCATCAGGTTTTCCAATTCTGCGTCATCGTCTTCTACACCTACACTGCCTTCAAAAGTACTGCCGGTGCGCTTAGTTCGAGGTGGCTGGTATTCGCACTGTCGCCATGAAAGGGTTATGATCTTCATGACTCTGGAGTGCGTGTGAACCGCTCATCTTCATGTACCTGTAGCGTCGTTAGGATACAAGATGACTGACGAGCAAAGAGAACGCGTTGTTGCGTGCTTATCTGGGATGAATTCGTTGATGAATTTATCCGTTGAAATACACCTGAAACGAGCCAGTTCCAGGTGGCTGGGCTTTGCAGTTCCGGCATGAGATGTGTGTGTCGTATTCACGGAATGCGAGTACAAGGGAAAATGTCGGCGGCCCAGTCACATTGTGAGAATGCAAGACGACCGATGTCGAAGAAGACAACTGAGTGAATACTGGAACTTGATATGGGGATCTACGATATGTACTTCGCACGAGTGGTCTATCATAGTGGAAACCATCCTCTTGAAGAATTGCTGAGAGATAAAAGAGAATACGGGGTGGTTTCACACGAGGTTGCCACACCGATTCGAATCGTGCGCCTGGTATCCTTTCAATGAGTGTGATCTTGATGGACTTTCTAATGCGGAGAAGAGCGCTCGGTGTCCTCTTCGGCAGTCCGTTCAATCGAAAAATGGTTATGCACAGATCTGTTGACTCCTAAGGGGACGTTCAGAACAGCATCGCAACGCGACGTACTGATTAGTCCTGTATCGATCAAGCGACTTCGCGTCGCGCCCTCGCGTGGTGTTCTTACGCGTTGTGCAGCAAACACCACATCTCATGCAATTATCAGCATAGCCACGCTATGATGATATCGCTGTTCATTGCTAAGCGATTTGTTCGTCAATAGGTAATCCGCTACTACGCTATCGTTTCGAGCGCGTGGTGTTCATGACCTTTCCTCAGAAGAGCGCGGCACGATTATCGAGTCTCATTGACAGTGGACTTCGCGTCGCTATACGAATGCTCTACGAGGCCTTATAGTGACAGAGCAACCAACTGTGACTAATCATGACGGAAGTCCGGTAGTTCTTACGAGGGCCTCCAGTTGCGATGTAGCCATGGATTTCGCAGGAACTGTTATTGCGTCGTCGCCCGCGTGACGAGTCAAAATAAGATGTTATACTCCTGAGAAATGGAGAAGAGACGTATTTACTTCCGTGCCATGACCGTCGCACATCGCAGTGCAGTGCACAAGAGGAAGGACGATCGTCATTGGCGTTCCATTAACCGTAACAGACCAGACGATCGAGACGCAACGCGATGAGCGCTATGCAAATCCGTGTCTCTGACACGACGGGAATATGCCAAAGGCCTTGTTGGCCCTTGTCTAGTCGCTCATCGTCGATGCCATCCGGCCGGAGTGAATCGTGTGAACCCGCGACCAGTCGCGGCACTCAGCGTCGGAACGTGTCGTTTTCCAAATCGGCGCGATGCGGTTGATCGCGGTGGATTGGAGTGCGGTATTGCTGCTCCATTTGAGCGGGGCAAGTACGCAATTATGCGTAATGGCGTGACCGTTTCTCTGGTCGTTCATAGTGCTCATCTCACCGAAATAGCGTGACGCGATAGGATGCATCTCTTCGTTGGAATCGCGTTGCTCGGCGATGGAAGTATAAACGGGGCTTTTCGTCAGGAACGGTTATTTGTTCTTTTGGCGCAACATCTGACTATTTGAAGTGTGAATGCGCGGCGCGGCGTGATTTTCTGTGCATGGAGAACGCGTATCGATTTTTTGGCCGGCGCTCCCCCGCTCAGTACTAATCGATTCGTGTGGCTTGTCCTGGAGACACAGTCGGTCGCGTTGCTCAATGTGAACCGGCCCAAACTCTCTACATCACTCACCACTTCAATGATTCCGCATAAGTGCGAAGGGCTTTAGCGAACCGTGCACTGGTTGACCTAGTAGCAGAATCGAACCCCAAGCACTTTTAACAGCGAGAGCTACTGCGCGCATCCGGTTCTTGGTATCCAAAAAAGAGGATTCACTCCGAGTGCACGTTTCCTGAGACGCTGTTGATTGGCTTCTCTCTAATCTCTGGTATGTGTGTGTGTGTTCTCAGCTTTGGCGCTGTCTGTGTTTCTCCGTTCACGGTGTTCTGATTCCTATTCTATTCTGTTGTTGTGCGGTATGTATGATTGATTGCAGTGATAATGGCCTGTTTAAGGTGGTGTGTTCCTCCTCGTCCTCAGTACGATGTATATCTCTGTGTTGTATGTGTTAGCGCTGATCTAGAAATGTTACTGCCAAAGTCCTCCAGAGCTGAAATTTCGGTTTGCAGTGATCTCGTCGTCCCGTCGTGTATCGTTTAAAGAAAAATGAGATAAAATGTCCTTTAAAGTGGTCCTTTAAAGCTACCACGTCCACCGGCGTACTAAAGTATTACTCTCAAGTATTCTTAATTGTTGTGAGCTCTTTTCTAATCCGGTTCGTGCAGTCTCTATCGGTCTCATCTCGTCCTCTATCCCCCTCAGTACGTCTCGTTCATTCTCTCGCAACAGTTACTAGTGGCCCAGTCATAACTGATTACAAATCACACCTAACCTCGTATATTCCATGCCTATTGATCTCATCACCCAATTAACACATTAATCTAACATTGTATATGATATAGTAGTGACTGTGACCGTTGTTGGTGGTCTGTAATTCTGAATCTGGAATCTCGGCAATGTTGGTCTGCCAATCCCCACTGTCCTCATATCATGTCGTAGTGTGATGTGTGTCTGATCCTCCACTATCTACTATTAGTTGTTGTATCGCCCGCGCGTGCGCCTATTTCTTGTTTCGCGAAGATTCTATTCGAAGTTCGAATTCGTGATTCGTCGGTATGATCTAGTTGTTACGTAGTTCTCCTAGTAAAATTTCTATACTTCGCATGTTGTTCTGTTTCTGCGGAGTGGAGTGATCGATAGAGTATCGGAATACTGCTGAGATTTCAGTAGAAAATTGTTCTAATTGCTTTTAAAATTAAAAAAATTGTCCAGAGAGATCTGCCCCTGAAATGAAGAGCGACATGCTTGCGCGAGGGCACCGGCGAGGTGCCGCCGTTTTGTCCCTTTCGCGTGCCAAAGTGGCCCAATGACCACTTTGACTTAGCGGCCGGAATGTTCGTTCCGTTGGCCGACCAGGCATACTTGTCCGTTCCTCATAAACATCGTCTTCGTAAGATTCAGCTGCAGTCCAACGTTCCTGCATACACGATCGAAGTCAGCCAGCATTCGCCCCGCCTGGCTGATGCTCGGTGTGATGAGCACGATGTCGTCAACGAAGCGAAGATGGTCAGTTGTCGGCAGTCGATCTTCACTCCATGTCTTCCTATTCTGGATCGCCTCTGACGTTCTCTAGAGTGACGCTGAAGAGATTCGACAAGTTGTTTTCCCACCGACAAACTCCCTCTTCATGATGAACGGTGAACCCAGAACCCAGAACGTTAAGAGTCTTCATTCTAGGGAATGTTATTCATTTTTCATGTGCCGCCCTTCTACCTAGCATACCCTAGGTTTAATCGTTGGTGAATCCGGCCTCTAGGGCTCGATTTTATCAACGATTAGACCCAAGGTATACGGAGAAGAAGGGAGAGACATACCCACGATGTGACAATCAGCATACACCTTACCTGCTTGCAGGTATTCCGCTAGGTGGAAGGTACTCGACAGTCGCATAGGGTGCCTCCGCATACCCCGGAGAATTTTTTACCTTTACCCTAAGCTTAATGAATCCGATCCAGGCACCAACCATATCAGTGCACCTTGGCGCATTCCATGTTGCATTTAGGACGTAGGACGTTCTCCGGGATTCACAGCACAACATTCTCTCGCTTAAATAGTCAAGGTGGTTTTTGAGCACAAAATATACGAGGGATGGTGGGCTTGGGCGTTGTTCGAGTGATAGTAAGTGAGAACATAATGAGTAGTAATATAGTGAATAGAAGCGCAGTACAGTTAATTAGCTAACCATGGAAGCAGTGAAAGAAGCGATTTTGTATGATTTTGAGCGAAGCTGATTTTACTTGTTCCATGGACGTAGTCACTGCCTCATATTAGAATCTTTGATTCTATTAGATTGTCCGGAAAGTTCTCAGCGTTTTGAACGCCTCACTTCGAAGTACCACAACTTTCTCAAATCTTATCGGATTTAGTCGAAGTAAGCACCATTCGAATCAGCACAGATTTGCCAACGGGCAACCTGTCGACTTGTTCCATCAGCGAAAAAATTAGGTGGTCGAGGTTCGACAAAATCCACGAAAGCCGTTTTGGCTTGGTCCTGATTGGTGAAGGTTTTACCAGCGAGAAAATTCTGAAAGTGCTTGAAAATGTAGTCGATTGGCGAGAGGTCTGGGGAATATGGTGGGTGAGGCAGAACTTCAACCCTTGATTCGTTCAATTTTCGAATGGTGATTTGTGAAACGTGTGGGAGGGCGTTATCGTGAACAAGTATCGGGCCTCTTCAGTTGACCAATGGCGGCTGAAGTTGACGCAGTTTTCGGTGCATTTCGTCGATTTCCTTACAGTAAGACGCTGCTGTGATCATTTGGCCTAGTGCCAAAAGTAAGGGATCACAGCAGCCGCCGTCCACTACACAGTGACCATTACCTTTTTTTTGGAGGATGTTCGCCTTTGGAAAATGCCTAGGGGGTTCGTCGGTATCCAACCACTGTCCGGAACGTTTCCTGTTATCACACAGAATCCACTTCTCATCACAAGTGATTAGTCGATCCAAAAACGGATCAGTTTTGTTGCGCAAAAGTAGAGAAGAACAAATCTCGAAATACGACAATTTTTGCCGATCACTCAACTCGTGAGGCACCCACTTTCGAGCTTCTCCACCTTCCCAAGGGTTTTCAAAGCATCTGCGACAGCAGTTTTACTGCCGTCTAGCTCTTGCGCGATCCCGCGAACTGTTTGGGTTGGTTTAGCCTCCACCAATTCCTTCAACTCGTCATCCAGCATTGCTTTAGGTGGACCTCTACGGAGATCGTCTTCGAGGCTGAAATCTCCGGTCCGAAATTTACTGAAGCACTGGCGCACAGTGCTTTCTCCAACACTGTCAGGCTACCACACTTGATGGATTTGTCGAGCTGTCTCGGCCGCGCACTGTCCCAATTTGAAGTCAAAATAAAATATCGTTCGGAATCGCTCCTTCGACATACTTCAACAAGTCATCCAAGAACAGAAATATAAAACAACGTTAAAACATAAATTGTTAAAAATTCGGTACAGAAAGCAGCATTATTGGAAAGTGAAGTTGAACTTTTACTTAATAATAGATGAATGAGAAATAGTAATACAAAACGCTGAGAACTTCCTGGTCAACCTAATATCAAATAATGAAACGAAGCTCATTTTTCTTGTTCTATGGATATATTCACTGGATCTTCGTATTCGACAATTTTTGATTCTAAAATTCGACGAAAGCACTATTCGTGAGAAGAAAGATAATTTTTTTTATTAATTAATTTATTTACGTATTGCACTTTGTGCGCTTTACAACAAAAAAAAAACACGAACATATTAAAGGAGAACATCACGTTTGACGGGCCTAAGTGTTTCTCGATTTGATGTTTCTCTCTAATGCGAAATTTAATGAATCGTAACGTCGCAGCAGAATGGCGACAACTCGAATGCAGGCGACAGGCCCTAGTGACAGGCCGGCCTACGAACAGCCCATGTCACATCATATGGTTGATGGTGCTGAATGTTTCACGAGATAATGCTACGGCGTCCGCGGGAGCCGACGCGCACTCGCAAAGCCCGGCGAGTGTGAAAAGTGTGCGAGGGTCCCTGATGCGAGGACGGCAACGGGGGAAAACTGAGCTTGTCCAAAAGTCCCGCAACGTAAGCAAGACCCGCGTGGCAACGCTGAATGTGGGTACGTTGTCGGGCCGCTCCTTTGAGTTGGCAGAGGCACTGGAGCGAAGGAAGATTGACTTGTGTGCGGTGCAGGGGACGAGGTGGTCCTGTTACAACTCAAGGGACATAGGCCGAAGCTACAAAGCCGTTTTGTGTGGCAGTCCCAGGACCTCCAGCGGTGTTGGCATAATCGTCTCCGAACGGTTCCGAGACGCGATTGCAAGCGCGGAACGTTTCAATGACCGCTTGATGAAGGTCGTAATCGCTGCAGAACGGCGGCGGTATCATCTTTCTCTGCATATGCTCCACAGACTGGCTGCTCTGAGCGAGCCAAGGATGAATTTTGGAGCCTGCTTGATGAGAAAACAGCAGAAGTGCCGTCACAAGACGTAATCATTGTCGTAGGTGACCTTAACGGACACGTTGGCGCTGCGAAAGACGGGTACAGCTGTCATGGTGGTCTCGGTTTTGGTTCACGTAACGCCGATGGTGAGCGTATCCTCGAGTACGCGGAGTCGGACGACCTCACCATCGTGAACACCAGATTCCGAAAACGTGAATCCCACCTTATCTCATTCTACAGCGGGAATTCTAAAACGCAGATCGACTTTGTCCTTGGGCGAAATCGTGACCAAGGGCTTGTCACGGACGCGAAGGTCGTGCCGTATGAAACGGTCGCCACACAACACAGCCCACTGATCTGCACTATGAGGATCACACCACCGATGTTTAAGCAGGTCGAACGGAGCGGTCCGTCAGGAATCAAGTGGTGGCGACTGAAAGAGGATGAAGCAGCCGTTACTTCGCGCATTCGGTTGCCGACAGTCACGACCGTCGACGAGACATGGCAAACAGCCACCGACGCGATTCTCAATGCTGCGCGTTCCGAACTCGGCACTACGAAATCGGGACGGCGCAAGGTCGATGAGCAGACATGGCTGTGGACTAACGAAGTTAAGGAAAAAGTCCGAGAGAAGAAGAGATTATACCACGCATTCCTCGGCGATAAGACAGCCGATAAATGGCGTCTGTATCAGGAAGCCAAGAAAGCCGCTAAGAAGGCGGTAGCCGTTGCAAGAGCCACTCATTACGATGATGTCAACGGGAAGCTTGAGTCGCGCGATGGCGAGCGATTTCTTTATCGACTCGCGAAGGTCCGCCATCGCCAGACTGACGATGTTGAGAAGTTCTTTGGCATCAACGATGAGAACGGTCATCTACTCATGGCCCGCAAGATGGTTTTGAACCGATGGCACACCTACTTCGAGGAAGTCTCGACAGTAGAGTTTGCTCATCCGAGCATTCCATCTTCTTCTCCTGTATACGTCCCGTTCAGAAAATCACCGTAGAGGAGGTAGAAGCGGCTTTGAAGAAGATGAAGCCGGGCAAGGCAACGGGCCCCGATGATTTGGCGGCCGACTTATGGAAGTCGAAATCCTGGTACCCAACGAAGTCGCTGGCGACGTTCTTCAACCAGGTTATTGCGGAGAAGAAAGTGCCCGATATCTGGCAGAGAAGCACAATTCCGATTTGGAAAAAGACGGGCAGTCCGGCAGACTGCTCAAACTACCGTCCAATCCGATTGCTTTCGCATAGCATGAAGATCTTCGAGCGGATTGTCGACGGGCGCATTCGTGATACCGTCCAGCTCTCTACCATCCAGTGCGGCTTCGTAGCTGGTTGTGGCACAGTCGATGCCATACACGCCGTTCCTCCTCTGATAGAAAAACACCGCGAGAAACAGAAGCCGGTGCATCTTGGCTTCCTGGATTTGGAGAAGGCCTTTGATCGCGTTCCGCGTGAAGTGATATGGTATGCCTTACGGGAACACGGAGTCCCCGAAGAGCTCATAGAGCGGGTACGAATACTGTACTCTTGTCAAAAGAGTCGAGTGCAAGCTGCAGCAGGCACATCGATGGAGTTTCCCATCTCTGCCGGAGTACATCAAGGGTCTGCGCTCTCCCCACTACTCTTAGTCGTCGTTATGGATGCCATATCGCGTGATCTTCAGCAGCCAGTCCCTTGGACGTTGCTTTATGCTGATGATGTAATGCTTGCTAGCGAAGATAAGATTGAACTCCAGCGGCAGATACAAGCTTGGTGCGATCGCTTGGAGAGATTTGGACTCAACCTTAATGTCAAGAAGACCGAGTATATGACGACTGATGAAGACGAGTCCAGCTCCATTAAGGTAAATGGCATTGAGCTGCCACGTACTTCGGTATTCAAGTACTTGGGATCAGTAATCGCGTCCGATGGCGGTTTACTTGTTGAAGCCAACTCACGCGTGAGTGCAGCGTGGTCCAAAAGGCGCTCTCTGATGGGAGTGCTCTGCGACAAGAAGATACCAGAGCGCCTTAAGTCGAAGATCTACAGGGCAGTCGTCGGGCCTGTAGCTATTTACGGAGCTGAGTGCTGGCCCGTTACCAAGGAAATTGAAAGGCGCCTCAGCGTAATGGAAACGAAGATGCTGCGGTGGACGGCCGGAGTTACGCGTTTGGATCGAGTGCGCAACGAATCCATATGGCAGAGGTTCGGTGTCACCCCGATATTTGAGAAGATGCGCGAAGCTCGTCTGCGATGGTACGGCCACGTCCTTCGCGCAAAAGGTGACACTGTCCGAAAGACTGGTCTTAACCTTGATGTGCCCGGTAGGCGGCCACGAGAGCGGCCAAAACAGCGGTGGCTTGATACGCTGCATCAGGACTTGAAGATGGCTGGGTTGCACCCTGATCAGGCATTTGATAGGGAGAAATGGCGCCAACATTCCAGGAAAGCGGATCCCGCAACTAAGCGAGACAAACGCTGAAGGAGAAGAAGAAGAAGAAGAAGAAGAAGTAACGTCGCAGCAGAAGCAAGCTCTCATTGGGGAATATGGAATGCAGTGATTTTAGAGGATGCATTATGATAAGGATGACGAGAAAGGGATGACGATGATTTAACGTGTTATGTCCATAGAACAAGTAAAATCAGCTTCGTTTCAGTATTTGATATTAGGTTGTCCGGAAAGTTTTTGGTGACCCGATCTCATTCCATCCCGATCATCCCGATCATAGGAACGAACGTATACAAATGCTGTAACCGTATGTCTTGGTCGCGAATTCAATATTGCCATGGACCTAATATGGGAACTGGACCAAAAAAAACGAGCAGCGATGGTGCTTTCAGGTGTGTCGATGAAGTAGTGAAGTCGAAGAGCGCGCTGCTCCATGCCCTTCTGTTGGACTCCGCTGTTATTTCAGGGCCAAAATACAAATGGGAATCGCACGAATCTCTCCTTTACATAGTTTGTATGAATAGGCGAGCAGTGGCGAACAATGAGGAGTCGATAGGATGGTGCTAACTGACAGTGTCAGAGCAACACGATTAACGCAAGCGAGAGGTCTTCTGAGTTTCGACGACGCTCGAGGATCAGTGACTAGCCAGTACACCTTTGTCCTACTCGAATATTCGACTATTCGAAAAAAGTCCAATATTCGAATTATTCGTTTTTCGAATATTCGAGAAGGGCTAATATTCGAATTATTCGTTTATTCGAATATTGGAGAAAGTCCAATATTCCAATATTCGTTTATTCGAATAATAGAAAGAGGCCAATATTCGAATATTCGCTTATTCGAATAATCGAAGGCTTCGAATATCGAATATTCGAATATTCGAATATTCGAACATTTTTTTCTTTATCGATGATACGATTTTGTCATGCATTAAAAAATGAAGTCCTAACCAAGCGTGCTTTTGTCTCCTAATATGGAGTTGCCACTCAGCTAATTTACCTGCTCTACAGATCAATCGATAATATCGATTTTGACCATTTATTAGGTTGTAACGAATTAAATGGCACTGGCTCGCGCCATTTTTGGGGCGACTTTACGCGTTTGATCAAGAACAAACCGTAACATGTGGCATATCATTTAGAAACGCGAACTTTGCTCTACCGGTGAGTACCAAATTTTCTATGTAAAAGTGGGAAAACTTTAGAGTTTTATTGACTTTTTTACAGATAGACAAAAGGGTAATCCGAGGCATTTACTTGTATGAATTCAAGCTGGGCACTACAGCTAAGGAGGCGGACGAGAAGATCAACGCCGCATTCGGTCAAGGATGTTCCACAATTCGGACGGCGTATCGTTGGTATCAGAAGTTCCGGAATGGAGATGAGAGCTTGGAAGAACATGAAGGTCGTGGGAGGCATAGTGATGTTGATGAGGACAAGCTGAGAGATGTGGTAGAGGAGGATCCACAAAAAGGTACCAGGGAGATAGCGAAGGTTCTTGGCGTCAGTCACAACACAGCTGCTCGGCATCTGAAGGAAATTAGAAAGACCAAAAAGCTGGAAAGGTGGGTGCCTCACGAGCTGTCTGAGGAGCAAAGAAACCAACGATATGAGATCTCGTCCGCACTGCTTCTACGGAACGAAACGGACCCATTCCTTGATCGCATCGTAACCTGTGATGAGAAATGGATAATGTACGACAACAGGCGACGATCGGCACAGTGGGTGGACAGCGATGAGAGCCCCAAGGTTTTTGCGAAGCCGGAATTGCACCAAAAGAAAGTAATGGTGACAGTATGGTGGTGTTCGCTGGGAATTATTCACCACAGCTTCCTCCCTCCCGGTGAATCCATCACGGCAGAGAAGTACTGCATTGAAATTGAAGAAATGATGAAAAAGTTGAAGGATATCCGGCCGGCCTTGGTAAACCGAAGGCGAGTTCTCCTTCTGCACGACAATGCTCGCCCCCATGTAGCACGAATGACGTTGCAGAAATTGAATGAGCTGAGCATTTAAACTCTACCACATCCTCCGTTTTCTCCCGACCTCTCCCCAACAGACTACCATTTCTCCAAGCATCTTGGCGACTTCTTGGTAGGGAAAATATTCAAATACCAACAGGATGCCGAAAGTGTCTTCGAAGATTTCGTCAATTCCAGAACTTCTGATTTTCGTGCTACTGGGGCAAAAAAGCTTGTATCACGTTGGCAAAGATGTGTAGAATCAGAAGGTTTTTATTTCGATTAATAAACTTGCCTACAAGCCGAGATATTAACTGTTTAAATTCAAAGAGGTTCAGTGCCATTTATTTCGTTACAACCTAATAATATAAGAGCAGCGGGAGTGTGACGGCCACGGGACAGGAGATCCATTTATCGACATCGATCTACTACAGTTGATAATTACCAATCCTCTTCAATAAATAAGTGTTGTTGAACATTCGAATATTCGACTTCTCGAAATTCGATCATTCGAAAGTCGAAATTTCGAAAATCGAATATTATTCGATCATTCGAAACTCGAAATGTTGAAAATCGAATATTATTCGATCATTCGAAACTCGAATTTTTGAAAATCGGATATTATTCGATCATTCGAAATTCGAAATTTTGAAAATCGAATGTTACTGGACCATTCGAAATGAAATTCGAAAATTTGAAAATCGAATACTATTCGACCATTTGAAATTCGAAATTTTTTCCCAAGGGCAAAGGTATACTAACCACCAGTCGATTATTAGATGGGCTTATTATAAAGGGGGTTTACTAGCATCTTCCTGACGACGGACGTAATCAACTGGTTCCATGGAGTCTTGAAAAACTACGACATGCGTCAAGACCCTGCATCCCACTTTTCATGCAATGACAATTGAACAGTAATGGAAGACTGCTTCAGTGCACGGGAACCGAACCTCTAACGACCCGTCCGTTAGACTTGAGCTCGATTAATCGGGCCGAATAATTGTTCGAGCGATTTCGAGCAATTAATCGCTCGATTGCTCGAAAATCGTAAATCGTTGTTGTTCGAACAATATTCGAAATCGTATTTCGCGAAAAACCGTTATACGAACATTGTTCGAAATCGACTTTCGCGAAAAACCGTTATTCGAACATTATTCGAAATCGACTTTCGCGAAAAACCGTTATTCGAACATTGTTCGAAATCGATTTTCGCGAAAAGCCGTTATTCGAACATTGTTCGAAATCGACTTTCGCGAAAAACCATTATTCGAACAATATTCGAAATCGTATTTCGCGAAAAACCGTTATACGAACATTGTTCGAAATCGACTTTCGCGAAAAACCGTTATTCGAACATTATTCGAAATCGACTTTCGCGAAAAACCGTTATTCGAACATTGTTCGAAATCGATTTTCGCGAAAAGCCGTTATTCGAACATTGTTCGAAATCGACTTTCGCGAAAAACCGTTGTTCGAACATTGGTCGAAATCGACTTTCGCGAAAAACCATAATTCGAACATTGTTCGAAATCGACTTTCGTGAAAACCGTTATTCGAACATTGTTCGTGATCGACTTTCGCGGAAAACGATTATTCGAACATTGTTCGAAATCGAAGATAGGAAGACGTTGTTCGAACACTGTTCGACATCGAAGATGGCGAAAAGGCATTCTAATATTGCTCATGATCGAATATTGCGAAAAAGTTTTGTTCGGATATTGTTCGAAATCGAATAATGTGCGAACAATATCAAGAGCAGGCCGCCTGAGTACGCATCGTCTCCGTTCCTCGAAAAACCCATGTTCAAACTCGCTTCACTTCTCGTCTAATTGGCGGGAACGATTTGCGATTTCCTTTCGAGGGCTCTGGCGGTCGACTCTTGACATTGTTCAAACATTAATAAAAAGGTTCGTATGAAGGTAGTGGCGAAACGAACCTTAAAAAGTTTTGAATTTAATAATATAGGATTCAAGATTTTTAATTATTACCTTATTGTTGATTTATTTTATATTTTAATAATTATTCGATTTCGAACAATATTCGAAATCGAATAATGTTCGAACGTAGTTCGAAATCGACCAATGCTTGAGAGCGAGGGATTTGTCATAGTGAATAGAGATAGAGTTCAAATGAGGTGACAGTTAACTAGAGGTATTGCAATATTTTGTTTGTTGCTGTTGAATATACCTAGGATGTAAGAGTCCGAGGTTATTACAATCGCTGTGAATTCTCGAAAATCTCATGAGTTAAGCAGCGTCACGAAACTGCTGTCTAGTCGAATCTGGTGGCGATATTCTGGTTTTGGGTACTTTCTCATCTTCATGTCTAGTGTTGTGCAAAGTTTTGTTCGGATGGCCTATTTGAAGCTATTCTAATGATTTTCATTCGAATCTGGACAATGAACTCGAAATTTAAAAAACCGCGTCTTTCGCATGTATTCGAATCCTAATCTTCATAAACCACTTTACCATTCCAATATCCGAAAATTTTGCGAGAGCACAGCTATAGTTGTGCGTATAGTTGATCCTACACTGGTTGTTTCAACTGATAATAATAAGTCATAATAAACTATGATTTTGATAAACAAAAGCCTGATAAACGTCTTCAAGTGATAAAATACAATTTTTTGTAAAGGTGATGATGTATTACAAAATACATGTATGCATGTATCAGTGCTAACTTAAACTATTTCTGTGGGCCATTTCAAGCAGTTTGGACATCATTGAGAGCCCTTTCTTATTGCGTGCTCCGATGTGAACACGGCGTCCCAATTGTAACGAGTCTATGTGCCTGCGCATTCTAGCAATCCTTTTGCTACGTCGGTTTCGGTAGCTACTGCGTATTGTAATCGTATGCTAGAGTCTGCGTGTGTAGACCGGCGCGCCTCTGAACATACGGAAGCTCGTCGAGATCGATGCCGAGCGTCGCGTCCGCCGCGGTCGTAGTGCATTAGAAAATGTTCACCTTTACCATGTGCAGGTCAGAGCATTTCTTTATTAAACGTGCATTGAAACTGCAGACGAATTGTCGCCGTCGGAAAACGCGCTCTATTAACGTCAAAATCGTCATTCTTTTCAAAACCGACCCACACGCGAATTTCAAACCGCGTACAGTAGAAGCACGCTTTTTATTAACTTTGTGCAAATGGGCTCGAAGGAGAAGGGGTCACCATCCAAGGCACACCTTAATGCATTTTGTGTTGCGCGAAAATGGAATTGTTATTCAATACTACTGTGTCGGACCCCTTGTTGTTCCATTGAATTGTGTTGTTCCATTTGTGATGTAAATCGACATTCATGGGCCTTCTCACGAAGAGGGAAAACCACAGACTAAAAGGTGGCCCCTACACAAATTTATTTACTAGTGCCGTCCTTTATCCGTATCCTTTTCTTGTCAAAGCTGCAGAAAGCTGAACAGGAGCAAAGAGCTAACTCTTGAACATAATAGGATAAAAGCTACCTTAGAAACCTTACGGCTTTATATGTGTGCTGTAGAAAATATGTTATACCCGAAGCCGGCAAGCCTGGCGTGGCCCGCACGTGCAGCGTAAGCACTGGCGGAGCCGGCGAGGGACATTGGCTGAGGAAGCATTCCTAGCTAGGTTTCGGCTACGTTCCCAGCGTGGCCCGCCATATCCGAAGCCAGGCGTGGCCCGCACGTCCAGAGTACGGCGACGGATTCTGGCTGAGGAAGCATCCCTAGCTAGGTTTAGGCTACGTTCCCGGCGTGCCCGCCCTACCCGAAGCAGGCGAAGCCGGCGACGGGCGCTGGTAATAGGATAATGCGAGAAGTTAGTGACATCGACTCGCAAATGAAGAACACATGGCAGATAGCAAATTACGCGTAGAAGTGAGGAAAATCCCTACCTTTGGTAGCACCTCATCCCTGGGGAATGTCCACTACTTGTGAAAGAAATGAATAAGTTATTGTGTTATCCCGGTCTTCTAATTGGATTGTAAACGATTATTCAGTTGTCTTCCTAAATTCAACTCTTTTCAACCACAGTTGTTGTTTTGTTCTGTCTTCTTTTGGTTCTCTATGGAACAGCAAAAATCGAGTTATTCGATTGTTCAATTTTCAAAGACGGCGAAAAATTGAGCTATTTGATTGTTCGACTTTCGAAGACAGCGAAAAATTGGGTTGTTCGATTGTTCGACTTTCGAAAACGGCGAAAAATCGAGTTGTTCGATTGCTCTATTTTCGAAGACGGCGAAAAATCGAGTTATTCGATTGTACAATTTTCGAAGACGGCGAAAAATCGAGTTATTCGATTGCTCGATTTTCGAAAATTTCAAAAAATCGAGTTATTCGATTGTTCGACTTTCGAAAAAATGTCAAAAAGCTCAACTCTACCGTCCGTTCATGAGGCAGCGCCGCTAACCGCTCCACGCCGTACCTTCGTTGGCATATATGGGACTCATGTTAGCGCTCAGCCCGTTCACTGGCGAGTCCTGTAAACTTCAAGGGCTCTTTACTGCTTTCGCTCAACGACTGGGCAAAACTGAACCCAATTTTCTACTAGCTAAAGGGTGTGCATTTCTCCTATGCGACTTTTCTGCCGTTTAAGCATACCCACCACACCTTCCTTGTAATAAAATAAAAGTTGAAGTTTAAATGAATAATATGCATAAATGTCAACTAAACGTTAGGTTCGTTTCACCACCTTTCTTCAGACGAGCCTTCTTTGTTATACCACCTCCCCGGTGGCTCATCAGTGAAGAGGGAGGTGCTATAACTTTTTTGATTTGTAAAAACACATAATTAAATTAGCAAAATGTGTTAATTAATTTTTCTTTTTTATTTTTTACATTTTTTTATTTATATTTATTTATTCATTTTTAAATTAAAAAATTTTAAAGGGGAAATGCATTAAAACATTAAGATTAATTTTTGTTTATTTCAACATTGTATGTATTAGTTTTCATTAATTTTTTGAAAATTTTTTTATCCATTTATATATTAAATATCATATTATACAATATACTTACCGATTTCCTATTAGTTTTCTAATTAAGTTTAATTACTACTAAGGAACTGAACTTACAAATAAAATGGTGAGTTCAATCGTAAGTTCACGACACATACTTCAATGTCGTCCTAGAGTTTTTTTGGATGGAAAACTGCTTTTTTATACGATCTAAGAATCGTTGTCGCTGTTCGCTTAGCACCTCTGAACTCCTCTAGGATGAAAACTTCTGAACTTTTTTTCTAAAAGAGGAGACGCTTAGTCGCTAGCACTTCGAGCGCCGGTATGTAGCTCAGTAAAGTTGTGCGCGTTTGAAAAACGGCTCCGGCTCGGTGCTATTTATTTATTTATTTATTTATTTTATGCAAGCAAAGGTGCGCCTCACAAAGGATTGAAAAAAATCAGCAAATACTGGATTTTCAAACCTGGTCATTGTCGTACAACAACATTTGCAATCGTTTGTCCTCAGTAAAGAAGTTGGTGTCGTTCTAAAACTTATAATTCGTTCTTTTATCGAACATCTCGTTGATTTCAAACGTTGCCTATGACGTGATTAGTTCTCCAAACGTCCAGGTTTTTCGAAACTGACTTAAAAGATTAGATCTTCTTCTACGCTAAATGTACGGGAATGTTAGAAACGCTAGGCATATTGGTGTTAATGGAACTCTCCTGAATAAATTGGCTCAAATCTTACCTTTCAAATCAAGAGCCCTTCCTAAAATTGACATATCTGTAGAACTTGGACTGACTGGTCCTTGGATTGGGTAACTTTGGTTTCAAGATATACGTTGAATTTGAGTAAGGCCTTCTCCGTTTTCTGGTTAACCTTATTAAACGCTTTACTTCATGCTTTACTATTACCATGCTCATAAGGAACGAGACTGAAGGTGAACTTGAAATTTAATCAAGGGTTTAGTACACTACAACGCCACAATAGAGCGGTGACAATAGCAGATGGTCAAATTGTGAGTAAACACAAAGGGCGAAGATTCGCGAGATGCAACGACATCCACTGAGGAATATGTAGCGTGGAGTACGGGAAACAGGTATTAGTCGCTGAAGCACCATTGGTAATTCTGGAAATCTTCGAACGAGATATGTTGTGCCCCGAAGGAGTCCGCTGCAGAGCTGGATTACATATGCGGCCCTCCTCCGAGGCCACGTGTTGAGATACAAACGGAGGACTAAGCTGCACGCTGCTCTACACTTGCCTACCTCAACATAAGAATATGAGCCCTTGTTGCCCCGACTGAACTACGCCTCACGTCAATGCGGATGTATTTTAGTATCTTCCGCGGACTGCTCCTGCGCTGGCCCGACACTCGTCGCCCATCTTCACATCACTCAAGTGATACAGTTAAACCAATTGTAGCCTTTGCCACTTGATCTCAATAAACCTTTTCCCCAGCCTCGAACGCCAAGACACTGCGCATTAGATAACATACATTCATATCGAAACGTCTGCACATACAGAACACCAATGAGATGAATGCAAGTCCTGAGTTAAGGCTGAGCTCCTCCAAACCACCTACGGATTCCCCCAGGCGCAACCCACAAGTCTTGTTTGGCTCCTACCCTGAAGCCTGCGCTCACGAGGGCGGTGGCCTGGCCTGACAATGCGGTTGCCTCCGCTCTTGCTATTCTGAGCTGCTGTCTTGGGTCAGTCAGAAGTCTTACGCGATGTTGGAGTCGATGTCCCGGTTGAAGTGGAACTGCGCTGCTGACGACGACGAACCGGCCGCTGGAGGCGGCGGCGAGCTGAGTGAACCGACCGCTCACGGTGGCGATAGAAGCGACGACTGCCTGGTGCGCGCGGGAAGGTGTTTATATTGCGTCGCGGCGCGTGCACGCGACCGTACGCCCTTCTCGTCGGGACTAGGGTGCCGCGGCGCCAGTGTGTTCTTGAAGAGTCGTGGCGAACGGAGGACGGTGAGGAGGTACACCCACCCCTTGCTGGGGCGTGCGATCTTCATCTCATCCCCTTGATCACCCACCCCAACCCATAGGTTTCAACGAGAGTCTAACGGCTGCGTTACGAAACCTTTGACACGGAAAACAAAAGTTTCCGGTCCTAAGAACAGCGGCTGTGCCTCCTGACGCCACGCCCCCCCCCCCCCCCCCAGCAGGGAGAGGGTGTACCTCTGTACCTTTTTTTTCAATTTTCTTTGTCGCGCTGCCACAGCGAAAGAAAGAGTAACATTTCTTTAATGAGAAGAGAAATCGGGTAGCACTCGACGTCTCCTTCCGCCCTTTCCCGTGCCAGAGGTGCTAGGTGTGTTGACTTCGCTCGAAGGCACGAAAACCATCATGCCCTCCGTCGGAGTCTGGGTAGCTTCCCACGTTTCTCAATGACTGATTTGTGGCGCCAGTGTAGAAAGCCGTAGTGTTTTGTTATGGGCAATTCTTCTAAAATAATATTTAGGACTGCTGTAGGTATCCGTGCTAGTGTTATTTTGCAGACGTGTATATTTCGAACCCTGTTGACTGTCTCATGTAGGTTTTATCGCTCCGTTTTTTTGCTTGAGCCGTGTTCGTTTTATAGTCATGTTTTCTATACAAGAGCTTTCGGTTAACTCTGAAATTCTCTATGTTTAGATAAAGCCCAAGCAAGACATCGTAGAAGTGGATCTGCCCTCTTATGTGGCTAATTGGTCCGGAGCAGGGTACGTTTCGTAAAGATTTTATCTTCCATTTAAATTCATTCATTCATTATTTTTTTTTATGAACGCCTTGCTACTGTTGATGATGAGCTAAACCGGTGTTCTAGAAAAAAGTCGAGTTTTTCTGAAATTCGAAAACCGTTATGAGGGGCTATTGTTGCAGATGGATTGCTGTGCGTTACGCTTGTCTTCACCACAGTGTTGCTGAGCGGCGGAGTAGCGATGCTGACGTGGTGGCTTGTTCGAGTCAGTTCGGAGAGGTGAGAGAAACTGCCATTTTCTTCAAGCAGGTCTGAGAAGCACTCCATTGGAATTGTTAGGTAAAAGTTAAGTAAATTTTGAACCGTTTTAAACGAGGTTTGTTCGTTGCTTGGCGAGAGCGTCACCAGATTTTACATGTCTCTTACCCTGATCGGTCAAGTCTGTGAGAAAATCGATAATGTCGATCGATATTGGTTGCCTTTCCTTCCTGCTGTGAAGGCCTTCCCTTCCGTCGACGATCATAATCACTTAATTGCCACCCTGATCGGTTGACTCTAAGAGAAAATTGATAATATCGATCGATATTGATTGCCTCCCCTGCCATGAAGGCCTTCCGTCGATCATCTTCTGAATCACCAGTCACTGTGAACGTCGTCCTCGGCACATCTTCCAAGGCACGTAGAAGATGTGTGGGTATTTTCCGCTAACTTCCGCTATTTTATGACTATTTTCCCCCGATTTTCCCATCTATTTTATGACTCATCGCTTAGCGGATTATTATCTAGTATTATCATAAACGTTGATTGAAAACAATTCGGAAATTTATTTTCTTTCAACTCGTTAAAAACCAACTTTCATAATTGCGCACCTAATAAATGTACCATTAAATGGATGGGACCTTTTTAACAATTACCGACGGCGCTAAGTCGGGCTAGACCGACTCCTTCTGTACGCTTTCTAGCGTATCTCCACAACCAAATCCGGCTGTCTATTGATATAAACGACGATCACAAAAGATTGAGACTGGGAGCAATATTTATCAGAAATGAGATTAAAACACAAAGGGGAATGATGAGAGCAATGGAGGAAGACCACACCAAGTGGCTCCTAAGTGAGAAGTGTCTGGATCCGATGGCTCTCCAGGAGAGTCGATTTTGGCACGCCTACATACACTGCTACGGTATCTCCCCCGGATACCAGTTTACGACCCTGGGTCAGCCGGCTCCGTATCCGCCGGTAACAGCTCCTTGTGAAGGATTCAAAAGGGATATGGAGCTGGGTTGCACGATATACATACACAAGTGCTACGACACGCCTAACGGCGTGTCTCGCACTTGCCCGCTTCGCGGGGTTATAGGTTTGCGCTTTTTCCTCAGAAAATACTCTCACACAAAAAGTACGTGTGATCTTCAAAACAATTTTGTTAACAGAACAACAAAAAGACAACATTTACTGAAGCATCTCGGTGAATACCACGTTTGGTATCGACTTGAGTCCTGGTGTCAAATTTTCAGATGGGACTTCTGTCGAACTCGAGAGCACGCCACGTACAGTTGACCATGAGGAAATACTGGTTTGGGGAGATATACGCAGAGGCTACCTGGCGCGGGTAAAGTTTTCCGTTCAACATGGGATAATGCTCAATTCTGAATGCGATCCCTCGTCGTAGAACGACGGTGTCTCCTCTTCTGACTCCAGAAGGTGGTGGTGCGACGAACGGAGCCCGTCTTCTAGATTCAGGCACTCAGAAACGCGCGCAGATGCCGTTGTGTCAACCAGGAGGAGGCTACGCGTCCTCTGCTGTAACAACACCCCATGTTGAACGGCAGACGTTGCCCGCGCGAGGTACGCGGAGGCGTCGTAAGGAGTTCCATGAGACTGCGCGTGGTTCCACGAGGCGTATCTCAGCCAGGTTTCCAACCTGAGTGAGATACGCCTCATCATCTACAGGGCAGGGGGCTAACTCAATTATATAGTGGTAGATAGATACTACAGCTATTTTAGTGTTTGATTTCAGAGCTCTCCGAGTCAGAAACGAAGCTCCGAGTTTACCAGATCGGTAAGCTGCCTGTTCAGCTTCGCCTAATGGAATGGCCTCAGGAGAGGAATCTACGTGTACGTCTTGTAACAGCTGTAACAATAATTGAAACATTGTATTTTTGCTAGAAATAAATCATTGTAAATAATATGGTAACAAGGCTGAACACAATGGAATTCGATGAGTTGCAGAAGTCCGTCTGGCAGTAGCAGTCTCGTGACGACTGAAAGCACAGGCTTTTAGAGCAGCAGCAGAGAAACAGTAGCATGAAGATGGCCTACAGTCTTGTAAGTGCCCTTGTCCGTGGCGGCGATGTCGTAGCAAGTGTTCGTCGTTACAGCATCGTTGTCCTCTCGAACCGAAGCGCATCTCTGGAAGAACGGCTCTGCTTACAGCTCTGCCCTACATAGCTTACTGTGTCAAGCAACAGGCATTACCTTAGTGTAAGTGTCCCATTTGAAGGTTATAGCTTCGACGGCAACGCTGTATGTTACTGAAACTAAGAACTGATTGACATACTCCTCACCTTTGTCTTGCTTGTTTGCTTTGCTTAGTTTCACGTGAAAACTGTCCAGTTTGACGTCAAAATGTTATATATTCGGTCATTCGAGAACTCGAATTTCTCCCTAACAAGGGAGGCCCATGAACTTCCCCCAAAGATTCTCAACGTGACCTATATGGTCTTGTAGAGCATCGGACGAGGATCACAGAACTGTGCTTCGTTTTGCTACGGGCCACTGGGTGGTCCGAAAATATCAAAAAATGGTACCGCTTCAGGGCGGGCTGATAAGGCAAACGTGACACCTGGAATTGCCATGTCGTGCTCTGAACGTAATTTACAAAAGGTTTGGAGCCTAAATTATAGTTTGATTATAGTAATATCTTACGTTTCCTAGACGAAACTGCAGTGTACATTCAAGCGATTCAATCGCCGCCGCCTGCGGCAGCGACTGGATGGCCTAGTGGGTAGCGTGGTGGACTTGCGGAAGGGGGTCGAGGGTTCGATTCCAGATGTGGGGTTTTTGCGTCCCTAGGTAGACTGTTAGCGTTTTTGCAAATGAAGATTACATTTTGGCTCCGGTAGGGTACCTTCTCCGTGTCCTAACCCCGCTTTCAACCTGTTGTCAGGTGTGGAACAAGCTGGTTTTGTTGCATGGAGCGGTATCGCGCATCCATTAAACGATGCTTGTCTCGCTGAGGAAGGCTCCGTTAAATGCTCCCGATATGACCTCTCTGGTACGTTCTCAATTAGTTTTCGAAGTGTTTCTCACCATAACCTCATTCGTGGACAAAATCGACAATCGACATCGACATTGATTTGACCCATCATCAAGACAAGCTCACTGCTCTTCGGATTTCCTCATAGACTGCTTTTTATTCTTCTCCCAACGTTCACTACTTCAGCTAATTGTTCCCAAGTACTGCATATTTTATCCATGTGCTCGTGTGCTTAGTCGCCGTGCTGTGTGTTTCTTCCTCACCATTCTCTTACACACTTACGGGAGACGGGTCGGGGGCACTGCAGATAGGAGCACTTGCACTCACTCCCTCAACTCTGGAGATCGAAAAAGATTTTTCGTCCCAAATTCATCTACAGTGTTATCTGGGATCACCAATCTAGCAATCGTTTTCGGTGAAACGATAGATGGCAGAAGGTTACGATGGATATGTATAAGTTGAAGGAGTATATGCAGAATAACCGGCACTGCTGCCTTTCTCAACTTCAAAGGTCGAGGAGGGGACGAAAGAAAAAGTTTAGCACAAACTTCGCCCATCGGGGGTTATTTGGGGTGCTGATCACGGATATGACATCCATTTTTAAAATTTCGGTCGATTACGGTAGGTTACGGTAGATATGGGTGACTAAAGCTGCGCACGTTAGTGGGATCGCTTCCTTCTCCAACGTTGTCAGACACATTTTCCAACCTTCGACTGCAACTTTGACAAAAAGTAGTACAAACAAAGTGGTAATTTAGAAAAAGAACGACAGATTCGTGGTCAACAGCTTAAATAGTTCCTGACAGGGCCATTCTAGGTGTCACTTATGCCTTATCAACTCGCTCTGAAGTGACACTATTTTTGCCATTTCCGGACCACCCAGTGGCCCGTAGCAAAAACGAAGCACAGTTCTGTGATCCTCGTCCGATGCCCTACAAGACTATATAGGTCTCGTTGAGAATCTTTGGGGGAAGTTCATGGGCTTCCCTTGTAAGGCTAACGAATAAATTCTACGTCCGATGGCTGGGAGCAGATTACCTGGATTCACTCGCTTACCGGTTTCTTCACTCAGAACAGTCTATTCGTGCACAAATCCGCTCCAGTACATAACTTATTAACTGTGGCAGATAAAGAAGCTGAGAGGAACGACGTCGTGTCACGACGTCGTGACTCAAAGAAGCGGATTGAGACCCACATTGACAGCGTCCTAATTTCGGTGTCCACTCTCCATCGATGCAGTAAGCTTTGCAGCTTCTTGAAACAGAACACTATCACATTTTTGACTGCAATTCTATTTGTACAATCAGAATTTATGACTTGTTACCCGTTGATGACTTTGAAGCGTTTTTCGCAATGTCCCTCAACTTTTGTGCCATTTGGGTACTTTCCGTCTCCATCATATCATCATGATGATATGATGGAGACGGAAAGTATTCATCATATTATAGGGCGTATTTCATCATATTTCATCATATTCATCCTCATCATATTATAGGGCGCGTGTAGCGCAGTCGGAGGAGGCGCGACTGTCGCGTGCACCCGATACCAGGTTCCTGGTTCGGATTTCCCGCCCAGGCCAACCAAGCCTTCCATCCCTCCGGGGTCGGTGAATTGGTACCAGACTTGTCTGGGAAGGATAAAGCGCTGACTTGTTCATCGGCTGGCCACCGCAAGTCATTGTATGGCCAAATACGCATTCATGTCGCCTCCACGACATCCCGTAGAAGTAGAATGCGCTGGCGCATCCCAGAAGGGATTGAGTAACTCCGTCCTTTATCCTTTATCCTTTATCCGTCTCCATCAGGGCTGTGGGAATACTTGTGTTTGAGCTCGTAACTCTGGGTTTGCCATGCACTGCCGCAAGTTTAATTGAAAAACGTGATATAGTGCTACTCTTTACTTCCACTCGATTTTCTGAAACAGTTTGGTCAAAAACTAGGGCTACAGAGCATTAACACGTCATCAGAGGCTTAGAACGTCTAAGATACGGCTGCCTTCTTTACTCTAATGGAGTTATATTCTCCGTTCATGTCAACGGAATCCGCATCGATCAAGCTGTTTCCGAATAACCCAATAATCACCCACACCCTTACTGTAGAAAACTGTGTACGTCAGCGAAATTTCAGAGCGGGGACGAACAGGGGCCCTAGGTTTGCAAACTTACATGCAACATTCAAGTGATTTACATTAAGGTTGCAGGTAACCCACCCCCGAACTGAGTTATGCTGAACCTGTGGTGGGGTTCTGTTTTTGGGCTTGGTTATCGTCCTTGGTTTATATTTGATCACTGCTAGAACCTCCTACTATGATGGGAGTTGGAATTGGTGGAACCTAAGCCATAAGTTACCGTTCTCCGAGGGCAGGGGGGATGGATCATCGTTGGTCGAGCAGCGATAGGCAGCGCAGATGGATCTCCACTCCTCGCGACATTGGCTATTTCGCTCACCATATCACAACAGACAGAACACACTTCGTGACACGCACTGATCGTCGACTAACTCGTTTTCATTACAGAGGCAAATCTGCTCGAGACGATTCTGTGAGTAGTACCTCCCTCGCCGAATGGAACGATGACGCTCATGGCTGGCCTGTGGTGGAAGAAGCGACTGTCCACTGTGGGGGAGTGGGGAAAGCACTCCGCCTTGAGGAACATCGCATAGAAGGAATCTTCCCGTCCCAGACTGAGGCAGTCGTAGCCAGTTTGTGTGAGCGCAGCTCCATTTACCTCGATTGACCAAGCCTTGTGGCCCAATGTGGCTTAGACCGCCGATGGAGCGATGACACCAACTGTACTTGTCGCTCGAGCTTTGTTCGGACTTCGCTAGCTAGCACTACGGCATCTTCAGTTTGCACCTGGAGATCTTTGTTGGCTTATTCGCAGTACATAATGTAGCCAGTGCAAATAGTTCAAAGCTTTTCATTGGACCGATGTTAAAATCGCGTCGTGTTCTTAGATCTCGCAATAAACTGAAAAACAACCTTTTTGCCTCCAAGCCGCAGGCTACAAAAGAATCTGGAAAACATTGTGGAGCTGAGCGCGATTCAAACACAATCTCCTATTAGGTTGTCGAATAAGTTCTGCAAACATGCGGAATTTTTTCGAAACGTCTTCCCTCCTCTTGTATATAGTTCCAATGTATTAGGTTGTCCCATAAGTCCCCGCCGTTTTTTCAACGATTCACTGCAGATTTCGCCGGCGGTCTCTTGCATAGCGCTGCATAGCTTTCGAAAGAGAATGATTTGCACTATCAGAGCATGTATTGCATTTCTTTCCTTATCATGAATTTTGTCAATTTTTAGGTCGTTGAAGTGAAAAGTGAAAAAGTGAAAAAGTAGCCATTTGCGCACTTGTTCTCTCCGCTTAGGTTTCGAATTTTTTGCGCAGTTTTTTTACATCACTTCGAGGAGAATGTTCTGCACTACAAGAATATGTGTTAGTGCTATTTGCTCGTTTGTCCTTTATTGATTTTTAGGTCAACAAATTGGGAATTCTGACTTTTCGCCCGAATTTTTACCAAAACTCCGGTTCTGTGGTTGGACTTTTTTGCATGGTGTTATATGTCGTTTGGAAGAGGATGTCTTGCTCAGTAAGAATTTGTGTCGCGTTTATTGGCTCCCGCTGATTTCTGTCGAATATCAACAACTGAAGAAGGAGAAGGAGTTGTTGTTGAAGACGGTTTTTCTCTTTTTGGCATTTTGTTGATATTCAATAGAAGTCAATAAACGCGACGCAAATTCTTATAGAGCAAGACATTTTCTTGCGAACGACATATAACACCAACCCAAAAAGTCCAACCACCGAGCGGGAGCTGTCAGCAAAAATAACCATCCTCCTTCGGACGTCCCAATTTGATGGCCTAAAAATCAATAAAGGACAAGTGAGAAAATAGGACCAACACATATTCTTGTAGTACAGAACATTGTCTCCCAAATGCTCGAAAAAAACTGCGCAAAAAATTACAAACCTAAGCGGAGAGAACAAGTGCGCAAATGGCTACTTTTTCACTTTTTCACTTTCCACTTCAACGACCTAGAAATTGACAAAATTCATGATGAAGAAAGAAATGCAATACATGCTCAGATAGAGCAATTCATTCTCTTTCGAAAGCTATGCAGCGCTATGCAAGAGACCGCCGGCGAAATCTGCAGTGAATCGTTGAAAAAACGGCGAAGACTTATGGGACAACCTAATACAAAGTAATCACCGTCGACATCGGCAACCATCTCCCATTCAATCTACGGATTACGAAGTCCCTTCATCCAGAAGGAGGACGGCTCTGACCCGAAGGATTGCGTCACCTCGGATTCCAAGTGCGCCTGATCAGCGAAGTGTCTATCCTTCAGATATTGCTTAAGGGATTGGAGGAGGAAGTAGTTCGATGGCGCGAGGTTCGACGAATAGATGTGGGGGATTGGAGCTCCCACCCGAGCTCCTACAATTTTTAGAGAGACATCTTTGTAATATGTGGGCGAGCACTGTTGTGAGGAAAGTAGGCATTCTTACGTCCTCGTCGCTTCCGCTGTATTACTTCACTCCACTTTTGCAGTTGGATAGCGTGAGAGTGGCCGCTACATTGACCTGAGGGAGTGAAACAAATCGAAGGGTGCTTCCTTTGTGTATTTTGACGAAGGAATTTGACGTTCTTCATCTAGAACGCCATGCCTTCTTTATTTTTAGGCTAACATTCCGTCGCGTTGCTTTAGTGCATTTCTGTCTTGAAATTTCTTTTGCACGTTCGGTGGGATGCATTCCACATGTCGTTTACGAACTACTTATTACAGTAGTGCCAAAGTGTTCATGTTGTTCGCATAATTGTGTGCTTCCATCTCAAAGTGGAATGAACCATTGACCATTTAAACCGTTCGGCGTGGTCATGCTCAGTGATCCAATACTTGAGCGGAAATATTTCTGCATTTACTGAGAAAACAGTGTCTCGCAAATAAGAATGACTTTCACTTCGAAGGATTTTTCGCAGTCTACAACACACATGAACTGTAGTACGAATCATGCGGTTTCCATCCGCCGTCGACGCAGTGCCAATAGTGCCACGTATATTTGAAGACATCTGTAATGAATAAATTTTGGAGAGCATTTTGCTTTTGCAAATACGTCAACACTCACTCCATGCGCAGTATGCATACACTCCAGTTTTGTGATAGCGCCATTCATTGTTTACGTCCGTTTTCGGATCAGGCTCGACTTTGTAGTAGTTTCGGAATTCACCAGAGAAATAACTAAGCGGACATTTATCTAAAACGAGGTTAGCCAATATCTTAGTCTTCGCTCATTGGAAATGTGCAGGTTATCTTGGGGACTGAGAGGTGAGTGGCAGTCTTCGGGTACGTTTGCTTGACCGATTGTAATCTAACAGCGGAGCGATCTTACAAAAACATTCGGCAGCTGCTGCCGCTAGCATGGCGCCTCTGTATGTAGTTTGCGTTGCCATATTCACAACGTAGCTGCTTTTCGAACTAAAGGTGCACACAAAATTCTGTGCGTTAAATTTTGTTAACGAATTTTTTTGCGGAAAATTTTCGTTAAATTTCCGGTAAATCGTTAAATTTCGTTTAAAATACAAAATAGATGCAAACCCTTATTTAAAGTGAAAAAATCAAGAAAATCGTATAGGTTTCCACTTCAAAAGTTCAATAGCTAATGTTCAAGGAATGGAGTGCAACATTGCAATGTAAAATAAACAATTCAACATCAACAAACGCGGAAAAATAAACAAGCCTTCAGCAACAAATTATCTACAGGGTGTGAAAGAAGAAAAGGTATAGAATTATAATTCAAGATGATCGCCGACAGGGCATCTTAAGATGTGCGATCAAGCAGGTACCCGAAGTTCCCCTTTCCTAGTTCTTTTGTCTGACTGTTCTACGAGCATACGCAGTCTCAATGCGGGCACCAGCCCATTAAGTAGAGAAAGAACAAATTAAGACAACAACAACAACACAACTGAAAGCCTATTAGCGGAATGTTAACATGTTGTCGAACGCACATTTTTCAAGTGCCTGGTGTGTGGGACCAATCCATTTTTTGCAACGTAAGGACCTTGACGCGACATCGTGTCAAACGGTCCCACACTATCGAAAAGGTGTAACACGTCGTCAACGTGTTACACCTTTTCTTTAGCTTTCCTAATTTTTGCTATAAGCGTTGGCACATGTCGCGAAGGTGAGCAGCATTGGTAGGTGGGAGCGCGCCAGCCAATAATTTCCAAGCAGAGCACAGACCGAAAACATGCTAGCCGATCAGGGTACCGACTGTACACTCCCTCTCTAAATGGCAGGCACTCTCAGTGCGGACTGATTGGATGGACGTTCTCATCTTCCAATGCTGCTCGTCTTCGCGACATATACCTTAGGCCTCTGTTATACTCCCGCGGGAGCATCCGCGGAACGTCCGCGGACCAAGGGTGCACGGCGGACGGCGGGCGTGGCGAGGCGCGGCGATTGGTCAGGTGAGGAGTCTCGGCGCGATTCCCGCCCTTCCGCGGATGCTCCCGCGGGAGTATAACTCAGGCCTTAGCGTTTTCTAAAATCGTTCAAAATACGTCCAGCGGCCAAAAACATTCTCTCCGTCTCGACTGTTCCAGGTGGCGGGCAAAGGTGTTCTGGGATGAGCAGCGCCAGGTGAGGATAGGCATATCTTACGAAGAGGTTAGACCATTGTCTTTGTGGTTGACGTGCTTGGAGCTCGGCGAAGAAATTTCTGGCTTCAAAATGCATTAAAGGATAAGGATAAAGGACGACGTTACTCACTCCGTTTTGAAACGAACCACACGTTCTACTTCTACGGGGTGTTATGGAGGCAATTTGAATGAGTTTTCGGCTACAGTGACTTGCGGTGGACAGCCGACGAAGATGTCAGAGCTCTATGGTTTCCAGACAAGTCTGGTATCAATTCACCGATCCCGGAGGGATCGAAGGCTCGGTTGTCCTGGGCGGGAAATCAATAAAAAAGGATCAGAATCCCGGCAAATGGTGCACGCGACAGCCGACACCTCCTCCGACTGCGTTACATTCGTCCACAAAATGCATTTTTCTAGAAATTCCAAGCAACTCCATGAAAACATTAAAATATTCTTGCTAATTTCAAGTTTTTTTTTCAGGAACAGTCCTAATTGGGAAGATGAAACCTGCTGCATTAGAGAATACTAAAGGCAAATGTGATAAATTCACTGAGGAAAAAGTCCGTACAAAATTCCATTAAATTTCTAAAAATTTCCGTTAGGCCATTAAGCCAGGTTTTAACGAAAAATGCCGTTAATTCGTTAAATTCGTTAAATCGTTAACCGTGCACCCCTGTTCCGAACTTCGTAAGCCCCTCATGCTGCTCCTAGTCAGCTACTTGGGAGCTTCCAGCCTCCCGAAAAGATTGTCCTTGTAAGAACAATTGGAGCAATGAAGATGCAGACAACTGTTCTGTTCTTCCTGCAGCTCGAAAAGCGGCTCGTGGGCACTGCCAGAAGCTCGTCGAGCTCTTTAAATAGCGAGATTACGTGGCACTCCTACAGGTCGAGCACTAGGTTAGCGCTTGACTGTCTCCTCTTCGGACTTCAGGTGGAATATGAAGGTCTCTGCGTGGTGTACTAAATCTTGCAAATAATACATAATCCTTAACTGCGAACAAACTCAAATATGAGGTAGATTTCCATTTCCGCTTCCCGTCCATTTTGAGCCCTTCCGCTCCGTGTTTTGTCTTTCGCCTTTTTTCACCAAAAAAGATCCACACACCTCAGGTCATAACGATTCGGTTCTGTACAATGGGACGGCCAGATCTGGATGTAATACTAGTAATACCTAATATTCATTTAGTTACGGACAATTTCAGCTGTGCAGTGGAAGGTAGTATTGATACCCTTCTCCTGGTTTCAACTGAAAACCGTCAGGGCACGGAGCCGGAGTTCTTTATCTCCTTCACCACTTCTTCGACGCTCTTGTTTCTAGTTGTAAAAACTCGACTTATTGTATGCATAATACCACTACGTATCATTAGCATACTGTCCTGTGCCCGGATTCATGAACGATTTAGCGGCGGGTAAGTGCAAAATTTACCCCACTCCCCACTTACGCGCGATTCATGAACGCGCGGCGGGAAAAATCCGAGGTAAGTGTCGAGGTAAATGCTACCCCGTCAGCGCGTCGGGGAACATTTACCTCCAAGGCGAGGGTTTTGCTCCGCGGCCAACTTCTGACCCAATGCATGCCTCCGCTGGCCCTTAGCCAGCTCTGAGCTGGCCGCCAGCCGCAAATTCAATGCCTGACAGGGGCGCCTAGTTGCCGTCGCCATGCACACGTCTTTCTCCGTACTTCGGTGAGATGTTTTGCCTTTTGTTTTTCTCTATTAGGCTTGCATTCCATGATTTTTTGGGCTCTGTGGACCATGGCGGCCGACAATGCCACTTACTTTAAGTGAATTGCTTCCTTTAGTGGCATTGTGGGTCACTTGGGCCACCATGAGCCTAGTCCACCACGCAAATCGTAATTTGCGATTTGCGTGGGTGGACTATGCCCGTCCGCCACCTTAGCCTTCCTTGGCATATGTTGTCTATGGAGGCTACTGTGGTGGATGGGACCCATTATTAGTCATGTAGGCCCACATTTACCATTATTTCTCTACTTCCTGCTATGCTACTAGTTTCCACCCCTCTTCCTCCCTCCCCTCCCCCCTCGCCCAACCCCACATTTCACATTTCATTTCCCCTAAATACGATGCTGCTAGTGTCGGTGCCAGCGACGTCCCAGTGGCAAGTATGACTGCTCGGTTTCGCTGTTAGCTGATGCCAGCGGGCCAGCGGAGGCATGCACATTGGGTCAGAAATTGACCGCGGAGCAGAACCCTCGCCTTGGCCGTCATGAATCAGAAAACGGAGGTAAGTTCGGGGAAAGTGGCGGGTAAATGACCGTTGAGGTAAGTGGGGGTAGAATTTACCTCCGGCCGCGTTCATCAATCCGGCCCCTGGTTCATGTGGGTTGTTTAACCATTCACGACATTGTCCGACGATGTCGTCGGACACTTTTTTGCTGCCTGGGACATATCACTACTTACCGCTAGCATACTGTTCTCATTCATGTGGGATGTTTAATGAGCTGTAAGCTGTTATTTATTTCAGCGCCTGCATCACATGGTAAGGAGGAGGTATTGCCAAAAGAGAAACAGAATAAAAAGAAATACAGATCATCAAAGCGAATCTAGACCCACATGGACAGCGTCCTAGTTTCGGTGTCCACTCTCCATCGATGCAGTAAGCTTTGCAGCTTCTTGAAACAGATCATTATCACATTTTTGACTGCAATTCTATTTGTACAATCAGAAATTATGAATTGTTACCCGTTGATGACTTTGAAGCGTTTTTCGCAATGTCCTTCAACTTTTGTTCCATTTGGATACTTTCCGTCTTCATCAGGGCTATGGGAATACTTGAGTTTCAGCTCGTAATTGTGGGTTTGCTTTGCACTGCCGCAAGCTTAATTGAAAAACTTGATATAGTGCTACTCTTGGCTTCGACTCGATTTTCTGAAACAGTTTGGTCAAAAACTAGGGCTACACAGCATTAACACGTCACCATAGGCTTTGCACGTCCATAAAGAGAATGGTTATATGAGTTACGCGTGAAGTAAGCTTGACGTTTAATTTCACTGAATGTAAACACTTACACCGGGCTGCTTCATCGGCTACGAGAGGCACGGCTACGAGAAGAATAGGGATGAATACACTAAGCATCTGGAACAGCTTAATATTGCTGCGCGTTCTGCATGAACCAACATGAGAGGTATTCGTGATCTGATTCAAACCGTCCCTATACGTAGCAGATTACTACATCAGGGCGACTATGAATAAGAATTTTGGAACGAGCACTGGCGAAATAGTTGTTAGACCATACCAAAGTAAAAGATGGCGATTGGCTTTGGTCACCGGCTTTTATGACTGTTAGGTCCCCGTGACAATTGATAGAAAATTCTCCGAGCTATTTACATAACGTATGTTTTAACAAATGATAGTTCAGCTCCGTTCGCGAAGATTTGCTCGCTGAATTACACAGGCAAATACACACATGCACTTACAGACGTGCATAGCTCCTAGAGGGTGGGTGTTTTTATTATGGTGAGCTTTAAAGTTGGAGCTCCTCCACTAGGAGCCTTTGGAGGAAAACATCCACTGACTGTGGACCGGCACCAGCTGTGTAAGAAGTGCACACGAACAGCCTTAAACAGGTCACCAAACCTGAATTAAAACAGCTATGAAGCGCGTCTTCCTTGTCGAACTCGAACAAAAAATGGGAGATCGGATAGATAGTTTCAGCCATGTACGTTTCACAGCCATGACGTCGTTCCTGTTCCGTATCAGCCTTATTATCTGCTACAATTAATTAGTTACAATACCGCTCCTGTCTTTTGGTTTTTTGGCGGAATAGACGGGCATTTTTCCATAACTCCCTTCAAAGAACCATGAACAGAAAATAATGGCAACCATTCGAATCCACGCTGGATGGTCTGATATAGACAGCAATCAGTGGGTCCTAAAAAAAAGTTGATTCGGTGATCTGTATATAGTCTCGACGTCTGCGACCTCGCTTCGCTCGAGATAGTTGCCCCCACAGAGAATATCTCCCTTGCTGGTCAGAATAAGCACTTTCTTAGCGACTTGTTGCCTTTTGCTTGTGGTACGCTTTGCATAGTGCAGTTTTTCAAAGCTAATAAAAATTATGGTCATTTTGATCTACTTTTTTCTGAATGCCTCATCTAGGCCTTTAGATTTTTGGAACTCGTCCGCATCCAAATTGCCTCCACGACATCCTGTGAAAGGGTGCACGGCGCACTACAGCGGGGATTCAGTAATCCCGTCCTTTATCCCTTGAACTTATTTCTGATAAGAACAACTTTGGCCGGAGTAGCGTTCTACCCCCTCACTTTAAAAAAAGGCGTGGCAAATTTCTGCGTGTCCACTATCTCGTAAGGCAGCCACTGGACTCTCGAGCAAGGAGCAAGTCCAGAGGTTGGGGGATGGGCGGGAAAGGGGGACGAGGGGGTAGAACGCTCGATCCCCACAACTTTGAAAGCTACTAATTTTCGTTCGGTGAGCATTCTTAAATGTTGGCTTCGTATCACATAATGCGTTGGCGCTGCCATCACTTATTTTTAAGCTCTAACTCTCGGTTCTTTTTTACTTTTATTTTCAATTGTCTGCCTTTAAGCCATGATTCGGACAACAACCATTCCATACCGATGTAGCGAACCTCACGACCCATCTGATGGCTAGTGACGCCTAGTGGTTATAATCTTTGAAGATCCCCGTTTGGTCTACTCAGTGCACTGAAGGGCAGTGAATGGACAACCCAGTGTTTTTCGCTCCCATACCAGATTTACCTCATAGATGCGACTACTAATCGGGCTAGGCCGAGCGATACAGTAATCAGTAGGTTGGCAATCTACCGTGGTGACTGTGCCACATTATCACAGTGTGTAGTTATGAAAAAAGCAAAAAACAACAACATAAAGTTACATGGATTAGACGAATCAACTGTATTCCTCCATCTTCCATTGCTACGACAACGAAACGAACCGAGTCGAACCTTTGGGGTTTTCGTAAAGTTAGTTTTTTGGATGGAGCATGTCTCCCCGTATGCCGAAGGAAACAGCTAATTTTTAGTTTTTTTTTTGTGGCAAAGGGTTGAAGAGAAGTACGGCCGCCTTTGAGAGATGTAAGCTAAAACTAGGATCAAAATTAAATAAAATAGTACAATATGACGCCTTCAGTGGTGCTAGAACATTTTTCAATTATGAGTGATAACTTTAATTTTTGGGTCGCGTGGAGCGCAGTCGGAGGAGGCGCCGGCTGTCGTCTGCACCCGATACCAGGTTCCTGGTTCGGATTTCCCGCCCAGGCCAACCAAGCCTTCCATCCCTGCGGGGTCGGTGAATTGGTACCAGATCTGTCTGGGAAGGATAAAGCACTGACTTGTACATCGGCTGGCTACCGCAAGTCATTGTATGGCCAAATACGCATTCATCTCGCCTCCACGACATCCCGTAGAAGTAGAATGCATGGCGCATCCCAAAGAGGATTGAATAACGCCGTCCTTTATCCTTTATCCTTAACTTTAATTTTTGAAACGCCTAATCGAGTTTTTATTTGCAGAAGATAAGGATCCGGAGTGCAATGGACCTTTAGAGGCGGCAGTCTTATGGGCGGAATTAGAAATCAAGCGGGTCGCATGAGGTCATCACACTGGATCGCCCAAATTGCGGCTCAGACCGCACCCCAGAGTCAGGCGAGCAATCACAGAATTTCAGAGGATGGTGCGGTACTTATGAAGCAGAGGGCCCGTGGTGCCGTGGGGCTGCCGGGAGACATGTTAACGCGGCAACGGCAACGGAAACGCGGCAACCCACGGCACCCGAGGACGGGTGCTTCATAAGTACCGGCCCCGTGGTGCCGTGGGCTTGCCGCGTTAACATGTTTTCCAGCAACCCCACGGCACCACGGGCCCTTTGCTTCACAAGTATCGGTTAAAGTAATGGAAAAGTCTAGAAAATTACACTACTCGACTCAGAATTTACTGGGAAAGTCACTGGTTGACAAAGCTTTCCATTCTAGATCGATTTTTTTAGTCGATATTATGCTTGAGCCATTTCTCGCTTCCTACAGAATTCAGCCGCTTGTTTACTTGTGTTGTTAGAATTCCACCGTCAAGCCAAGGAGACCACAGTTGGATGGTGACAGAGCACCATCGTGAACCTCCATTTTGCTGCCCGTCCTTTGAAAGCCAGGCTTCTATTGTCTACTTGATTTGGTATAATTCAAATTTTCTATCTATCAACACTTTTCAAGTTGTTCTGTGCTACGAGGTTGTTAGGTGGTTTATTGGCCTGACGTTTCGACCATCTCGTCGTTTTCGGAGGCCTAAAAACGCCTCGAGGTTTTATCTTTGAAACTTACCCGACCCAGCGCCTCAGTCACATTAGCATTTCTGACCTAAAGCCAGAAACACTGCGCGAAATGTAGAATATATTGGGAATTACCCCTGGCCGTGAATAAGACTCATGTTCTCGTCATTGGGAATAGATCAGTGTCAACGAAGTATTGTATCAGAACTGATGCTTTAAATAGGATGGGCGAGATTAGAAATCTTGGTTATCTTATTAATAGCGATCTGGATTTCACACCTCATTACAGAATGTTAGTAAATAAGGGTATGACACGCACTTGTAATCTTTTCCGGTTTTTAAATACAAGAAATCTCAAGGTACTGGTAAGTGCGCTCAAAATGTATATCAGGTCAATCCTTGAAAGTGGGGCCACAGTTTTTAACCCATAGAAACTATCAGGTCAATCCTTGAAAGTGGAGCCACAGTTTTTAACCCATAGAAACTAAAGATATACAGATGCTTGAGAAAATACAAAATATATTCACCCGAAAATTGATGATGAGATGTTTTGGATTGGACTACGCCTCTATTCCAAACGGCACAAGTCGAGCCATCCAGATGGGCTTACCGTCCGTAAAACACTGAAGAACAATATCCGACCTGGTAGGGATGTTTAGAATTCTGACTGGTAGTGTTAAAATTGATGCCTCAGATTTCTTCCCAGTAGATCCTTTACCTAGAACAAGATCTGGCGGTCTAAGAACCACGGATGCAGTTGTGTGAAGCAAAATACAGACAGCATTTCTTTTCAAACCGGACTCTTCGTATTTTCCGTCCGTCGCTGAGGGAAAAGGTGCTTCAGATGTCTCTCAGTAGTTTTAAGAAGCTTGTCGATCAGCGGATTAATATGTGTTTGGCAAAGCAACCTTCAATAGACGCGATCTACCCTCAGAAGGTTTACCTAGCCTGAACACAACTTGTGGTACACAAGTATGGCGTTCTTCAGACCAGAACCCTAAGTGTAAGTGGTCCCAGTTTTGCACACTTTGTGTACAAGAATGCCTCACAAGTTCTAATATGTGTAGTGTGTTTCTCCCTGTAACTGTTTTTGTTCCTCTTTGCTACCGTTGTTTTCTGCATCTCCTTTTTATTTGACGTGGTATTAATTTCATTATATTAGGTAATTGATAAGTTGTTTCCTTATCTATTAGTTTTACAGTGAGCATTACGGATTGTAGCATTGCGCGATAACCCGCGCCTCAAAATAAATGAATAAATAAATAAATGTCGAAGATAAGCTCACACAATGCTCCACCGTTCAGTAGTAGCGATTGCGCTACTGTTTGGTGTCAGTATGGACCAGTAGTGAATGAGGCATACCGTGCCATCTTCATACATTTATGGTATTGAGAACAGCACGTCGCTGCTGATCATTTTCACAGCTCGCAGTGCCGTGCAATGGGACGAGATCACTCGTTACTGATAAGCTCTCATTCCGGT
Source organism: Heligmosomoides polygyrus bakeri (assembly GCA_947359475.1). Lineage (NCBI taxonomy): Eukaryota > Metazoa > Nematoda > Chromadorea > Rhabditida > Heligmosomidae > Heligmosomoides > Heligmosomoides polygyrus. The sequence goes on from OX375866.1 coordinate 7,749,368, forward strand.
TGTTCGTTAATGGATTTCTGGTGAAATCCAAAATGATTTGAGCGCCCTTCTAGATGAAATCTCAGTCTCCTATGCCAAGATTTTGCACCTAACATCATAATTGTTACCGTCATGCTCCTCGATTCTACATATGCTTACCGAGAGGTGTTAATACGTTACCGCGCCGTTCATCAACTATGTGTTCCTTAGTGTGAGTACCTAGTGGTCCCCGTCTCTCCTGTACATGTGCTGTTATTTACATACCACACATTCAATCTGATAGATCACTCCAATTTTTGCGCAGTCTCCAACCTTGGAATGTGGACAAATGATGCACTCATCTGACACGCACTGACTGTCGTATAGTCTATTCCGCACGTTACCGCGCCACCATGAGAAGGTACTCCTGACCCTTCCATTTATGTCTGACGATTTCACTGCTGCAATTCGAGGATGTATCTACCGTGCTCAGTTACAAGACGATGTTATTCTTGTCAACATCTCCAACGACAACATCAAGAAGCAACTGGTGCGACAAGCAATCCATGAAGCGAAAATCGCGGAACGCTGCATTAACGTGAAAGTTGTAATCTTTCTGACTGCCTTGAATATGATATAAAGCTTCTGTAGCTGTAGTTGTAGCGCTTACGAATTTAAATCGGTTGTTAGCACTAGTGTAATGAGCCTGTAGAAGTTCAGTAAACTAACGAAATCACGTACAGAATGAGAACTGTGCTTATTCAGCTGTCGAAAACCATGATGAGAGGATATTGTTGCAGATGGATTGCTGTGCGTTACGCTCGTCTTCGCCACAGTGTTACTGAGCGGCTGGGTAGCGATGCTGACGTGGTGGTTTGTACGAATCAGTTCAGAGAGGTGAGAAGAACTGCCATTTTCTTCACGTATATTTAGGGGAGTTTTCGAATTCCCCGTAGTTCTTGGCATGACACTGTTGAACTACGACATATTCTCGATCGAGACTTGACTTTTGGAAACTAAATTGAATATCTTCGTTGTCGAAACGGGCATGTTCCGAAGTAAACTAAGCACGCTCTAAGAAAGATGAGGAATAATTCGAAATTTATAGTCTATCCAAAACAGTAATTTATCGTTATAAGTAAATATCGAGTTTGAATCTTAACGATTTTTTATCTTCTACTGGAAATATGAAATTATCCTATCCTACTATATATAAGCGAGAACGGTCGTTTGTCTGTGGATGAGTGAGTGCGTGTGTGTTTGTGTGGGTGTGTTTGTTTGCACAGAAGTGCTGAAGGAGTGCGTTGGTGGGAAGTATGGGGAAGGGGGGGGGGGGGGCGGGGTTGTAGTTGTCACCAGTTGTCAACTGTTGTAGTTGTCGACAGGTGTCCATGTTCAGATGACATGTCACCAATGTCGCGCAAAGGACGTTCAGGTTCAGAAGAGGTGTCACCGATGTCGCGAAAGGCCTTCCATTTTCAGACGACGTGTCACCGATGTCGCGCAAAGCACGTTCGGGTTGAGAACACATGTCAACGACGTTGTTCCACAAGTGTCCGGGTTCGGAAGAGGTGTCACCGATGTCGCGCGAGGATTCCGGATTCAAACGACGTGTTACCAGTGAAGGTGGGACCAGTAATGGGGGACCGGTGAAGGATAGGGTTCCAGTAAGGGTGACCGATAAAGTTTTGACCAATAAAGGAAGGACCAGTGAAGGTGGGACCAGCAATGGGGACCTTGAGTGGAGGGGGGGGGGGGGTGGATCCAATGAAGGGGAACCGGTGATGGAGAGGAGAGGAGTCCAGTGAAGGGGGACCGGTAGAATGTTAACCAGTGAAGAGGAGACCAGGTGAAGGGGGGACCGGTGAGGAAGGTACCAGTAATGGGGACCGGTGAGGGGGTGGGAGGGGGGGGGAGTGGTCCAGTGAAGGGGAACCGGTAGAAGGTTGACCAGTGAAGAGAGAACCAGGTGAATGGGGGACCGGTGAGGAGTGGACCAGTAATGGGGACCGGTGAATGGGGGGGGAGGGTCCAGTAAAGGGGTGACCGGAAAAGGGTTGATGAATAAAAGGGGGACCAGTGAGGGTGGGACCAGTAATGGGGATTGGTGAAGGATAGGATGACCAGCGAAGAAGGGACCAGTAAAGTGAGGTCCAGTGAAGGTGATGGACCTGTTTTGCCCTATTCCACTATACCATTCTATATAGCAAAACCAGTTTTTTAAAGAATGAGAGAAGTCCTAAAAAGAAGAAGAAGACTTTCGGGGTGTTCTATTCTCCGGGTTTGGGGCGAAGCCCCAACCAGACGTTTGGCGGCCGGCAGGCCGTTCGGCGGCAGGGAGAACGTACTACATAAATATATACAATTTTCACGTCGAATTATGCATTTTGCAAATCAAATTGGACACTTTTCGCGTTAAATGGGGACTCTTCTAAGCTGGCTTTAAGGCTTTTGAAATCAAAGCGAACTCTTCTAAATCTTCTACAAGAACTTGGTAGAACTTTCTTGAAGTTTTTAAGCTCACCTGTCCTAAGATGTGCAATAATTCTATAAAAATTTTGTTTTTTGAAAAAAGTAATAAATGGAATTTTGCTTTGAAGTACAACAAGGCACCAGTCATTCATAGCATTAAAAGGCCAGATCGCGCAGTGCACTCGAAAAGCTCGTCGCGATTTTTATTTGACTGATAATAGAAATTCTGTTTACATGAAGCATCAAAGTGAATATGTGTGTTTTTAGAATGGTATTTGCGGCATCGTTTACAGGTGTGAAACTGCATGCAAACAGAAATTTTACTATCATTCGAATAAAAATCGCGACATCTTGAACGAGGGCATGGCACAGTTTCTTCTTTTAGCACTAAAAATGACTGCTTTCCAGCTCTTTAAAATAAGTTTTAAATTATTGTTTTCTTCAAAAGCGAAACGTCGGCCGCAATAAAGGTTTTATACCAAACCTGGTAGGCAAAGAGGATCGAAAAAACTTACTCTCAAATATGAAGTTTTTATAAAATTTAAACAATGTGTTCTGTTATTGGGAAGTGGACTAAAACTTTAAAAAAAGTGGTACTTCAATTCGATATCCACAGTTGACAGTTAACGTCATCTATGCAAAAACGACATTAATTATCGAACAACGCAATATGTTGCGATCGGTGGCCTGCAGGCAGAGGAGATCCTCTGGCCTTTGAAAGCTCCGTGTCGCGCCACAGGCACCGGAGGGGTCCCAGATGTTACTTAACCCCAGGTGGAAGAGGGGGTCTCCGCGTATTGACCTTGCCCATAACGTGTAGCCGCCCGTCGTATTGGTAGAACTCCAGCCATCCGGATTGCCCCCTCCTTCGCCTCCTGCCGCTCCACTCCGCGCCTCCCCATCGACCCCAAAACCCAGACTAGAAACGGGACACACAGAAATTACACCCACACAATACGTACATGGGACACCGCGGCCCAACCTGCGGGGCGGCTAGTACCCCGTCCCCGCAGTGGCCTGAAAGATATCAAAAGGCATTCCCCAATTCCTCCGGTTGGACACACGGCAAGTTCATAAGTTTTATTGCAGTCCTCGTCGAGCAGCGAATACCATATACCGAATAGGGAATAGGGCAAGAGTCCTCCTCGGCCGTATTGACAGAATATCCCTGAGGCCGTGGGGTGAGCGTAGAGCTCACTAGACCCACGGCCCCTTCCTGGTGCTGTCCCATCGTAGTGAGCGATCCGAGCGTCGTGCAGGTCTAGGGCCCCACGATGGCTATTCGGCAGGACGGAGTATAGGCGCGAGAGCGGCTGCCTGCGCCGCCGCAGCGCAGGGACGATCGATGGAGACTGGTAGTGCCGGAAGGGCGGAGCTTGCGCCTCTCGGCTGCTGACGTCAGCCACTTTCCCATGCCTCGACCGGTCTAAGTGCCTTATCAGCAAGCCATCGTGGGAAACAGCGCGCCCGTCAGCTGTGGAGCACGTGAATCAACAGGGCGCCAACCAGCGACTTCCGTCGCCCCTAACTCTGCGCAGAGTTGTATTGGGGTCGAGATACCTGCAGTTTGTTACTACCCAGAGAGAGGCGGTTCTGCCCATATACAACATTTGCGCCGTTCCGACCTACCGTCGAGATAGTATCCTGGTCAGACATAAATTGACGCACCATTTATCCTTATCCCATTAAAGTAGAACACGTAGCGCACTACAGAAGGCGTCTTTACCAACGATCGCCTTCTGGAGTGCGCTATACTTTATTGTAAGCTTTGATTAGTAAATTTGTCTGCTGCAGTAAATTGCTTTTGTCTATACACTTTTGTCGATCGATTTCAGAGCTCTCCGACTCGGAAACGAAGCTCCCAGTTTACCGGATCGGTAAGCTGTCTGTTCAGCTTCAACCACTTTAGGAGAGGAATCTACGTGTACGTCTTATAACAGTTGTAGCAATAATTGAAATGTTGTATTTTTGCTAGAAATAAACCATTGTAAATAGTATGGTGACAACGCTGAACACGATCGAAGTCGATGAGTTGCAGAAGTCCGTCTGGCAGTAGCAGTCTCGTGACGACTGAAAGCACAGGCTTTTAGAGCAGCAGCAGAGAAACAGTAGCATGAAGATGGCTTACAGTCTTGTAAGTGCCCTTGTCCGTGGTGCCGATGTCGTAGCAAGTGTTCGTCGTTACAGCGCCGTTGTGCTCTCGAACCGAAGCGCATCCCTGGAAGAACGTCTCGGCTTAGCTCGGCCCTACAGAGCTTACGGCGTCCAGCACCAGGCATTACCTTGGTGTAAGTGTCCCATTTGAAGGTTATAGCTTTGACTGCAACGCTGTATGTTACTGAAACCAGGAATTGATTGACTGACTCCTTACTTTTCCGATATTCACAATTTAAAAGACATGTCTACTGTACCTTTATCGCAATCGAGTAAATTCGATCATTCGATTTTCGACCATTCGAAAAGCCCGATATTCGAATTGTTTGTTTATTCGACTGTTCGTAAAAGGTCAATATTCGGATTATCCGCTTATTCCATTCGATAACATTCCGAATATTCGAATATTCGACAACTCGAAATTCAATGATTTGGGATGGGAATAACATTCGGTCATTCGAAAATTCTGCGTTTCTAAAATCGAGTAGTATTCGACAACTCGAAATTCGACTTTTTGAAACACGAGCACTATTCGCTCACACGAAAATTCAACATTTCTACATAAAATCGAATGCTCGAGAATTTGGAATTCGATCACAAAGACCCGAATGTATTCGGTTATTCAAAAATTCGACATTTCTAAAATCGAAGATTATCCGAGAAGCGAATAGTATTTGAGAATTCGAGGTTTGATTCTTTGAAAGCTCGAATACATTCGGTCATTCGAAATTCGACTACATGAAACTCGAGAAATATTCGCTCACTCGAAAATTCGACATTTCTACACAAAGACAAACAAAACCGAATAATAATCGAGAATTCGACATTCGATTTTTCGAGAACCCGAATATATTCGACCTTTCGAAAATTTGACATTTCTAAAATCGAATAATATTCCATAATTCGAAATTCGACATCCTGAAAAACGAATAGTATTCGCTCATTTGAAAATACGACATTTCTGCACAAACCCGAATAGTATTTTCTATATTTCGAAATTCGATTTTTTTGAAAACCCGAATGTATTTGGTTGTTCGAAAATTCTGAAATCGGAGATTATTTGAAATCCGATTTCGAATTCAATTTCGAAAATTTCTCACGTAAAATTTGACACTTCTCACGCCAAACTGGACACTCTTCTAAGCTAGCCTAAGACCTTTCAAATTTATTGTATATTTTATTATTCGATGCCAAATTGAACACTTCTAAACAAACTTGATGCTTCTGAAATCAAAGTGAACGTCTTCTAAATAGAGACGAGCCTCTTCTAGATTAAACGACAGACTTTTCAAAAAGGGTAGAATGATTATTTGTTCCAGGAAATTTTGGTATAACCTAATAACTTTGCAATCTTTTGGTTCAGCTGCCCGAATTTTATAAAATTCTTATCAATAATCTGAAAAGTTAATATATTAAGCTCTGCTTTTAAAGCGCAACGGGGCAGCAGTTATTAGTGTTTCAGAAGGCGACATCGCGCCATGCACTCGAAAAGTTAGTCGCGATTTTTATTCGACTGATACAAAGTGAAACAATGCTGCTTACACGGAAGAATCAAAATGAGGAACTGTGAGTTCTTTACTACTGTTTTCGTTTACAGGTATGAAACTCTGTGCTAACAGAAATTTGGCTATCAATCGAATAAACTCGCGACGTCATGGAAGCGACCGCAATCTCTTTTTTGCCAGTAGAATTTGGCCGCCTTATTGCTGTTTAAAACAGAATTCATGCCATTAGTTTTCCACAAAAAAGCCTTCCAGTTTTTGAAACAAGCTGTAAACAATTATTTTTTCGCAAAAATGGGAGTTTTATAAAATTTCAAACAATGCATACACTTATTGGGTAGGTGAATTATAATAACACATAGGAGGAGGGTCAACGAAGTGACCGTGGAGATTCTCTAAGTGACCTATGTGGGATTGTAGGGTGTTGTCTGAGAAGCACCGTAGTAATTTCCAAATTTCCTGCTGACCTCTGGAACCAATTATTTTTCTCAAGAAATAATCAGTTGATAAAATTTCAAACAATTTGTTCATCTACTGTGTAGCGAATTAAAACTTCGAACAAAGTCGTACCAAATTTTTCTTAGAAAAAACTATTCTAACCTTCTCGGAGAACTTATAGTTTAGCTTGGAAGATGACCGTTTGATTTGGAAGAGCCGTGTTCGGTTTTTTCCTTCAAAGGCGTTATGCTTGTTTAGAAGAGTGTGCAATTTGACGCGAGAACTGTCCAATTTGACGTGAAAATGACATATATTCGGTCATTCGAAAATTCGACTTTTTTCCGAAGCATAAGGGTATAATTTGTACGTCCGATGGCTGGGAACGCATTATCTGGATTCACTCACTCACCGGTCTTCTTCACGCAGAACAGTCCATTCGTGCACACATCCGTTCCAGTAGTCCCCTGGCAATTTCCCATGGGAGAAGCGGCCGTCGACAGATTCGCCGATTTCAGTGCATCAGCTACATTGGGTGGCAGATACGCGGAGCTGACACATGAGTGACACGACAGCGACGAAACTGGAGTGAACAGTGATTGGACTGGAGAGTGGGGAGAGTAGCCAAAACCGTTTAAAAAAGATAAATCTCGGTGTTAGTGAATCCTTTTGCTGAATACGCCACGCACTATACTTCTGCGGGGTATCGCGTATCATGCCCATACGACGGCTTGTGGTGTCCAGTCAATAGACTAGTCAGAGTTTCATCCTTCCCAGACAAGTCTGGTGCCAATTTACCGACTCAGAAGAGATGGAGGGCTTAGTTAACCTAGACGGAAACTGAACCATCAATCTTAAATCGATTTGCACGTGACAGCTGGCGCCTTCCCCGACTGCACTACCACATACCTCATGTTAGCCACTATAAAGGCTAACTGCGCGGTTCCCTCGAGCCAATTAGCGTCGACTCGCGCTGTGGCACCCGCCTCTTCGCACTCAGCCAGACAGCCCTCTCCGTGGAAGCGATGGTGACCCAGCCAACCACGGGAGCCTGTAGGTCGACCAGATTTGGTGTGATTACAGTCGATAGAGGAATAGGAGGCTCAGACGGCTTGTATTGGCAGTCCAGAAATTGGGATTGATCTGAACCCTACCATCTCCTATATCAGAATTTCAAGCTCTATCGAATGAGCCAGGAAAGAATCTTGCCTCGTAACCCTTACAACAATTTTTTTCAGGCGCTGTTTAACTTTCGTTAAAAATCAGTTTTATTTATATCAGAATAAATACGAGGCATACTTCCAGGCTACTGATGTGAACTCTACCATCTCCTGCATTAGAGTTTCGATCTCTATTGAATGAGCTAGAAATTATCCTGTCCAAATAACCCTTAAGGTGGCTTTTGTACGTTGTTTATTTTTGTTAAATATCAGTGTTTATTTACATAAGAATTAATTGTGAGGCATGCTTCCAAGCTGAAATTGCGCGAGGAGTATAACTAGATAGACGAAAGACCTTCTAAGAGCAGCGTTTTTGAAAACGACATTTTGATCCCTCAGTGCGTAGAGCACGTTCCCAGTTTGAAATTGCACGATGAGCTCGATTTGACAGTCGGTAGACCTCCTAAGAACACCAAGGTACTCTAGTTTTCTCAAGAAATTTCATGAGTGTTTCCTCACTCGTTAATTAGTGGAGGAGACATTGGCTATGCAGGTACATTGCCTGTTCGGCGCGAGGTCAAAACATCGCTAGAAGCCACAGACGATTTGACGAGCCATATGAAAACTGTGTGATGAAATTCATTCTCGGTGAACATTAGAATCGATGAAGCCCCTATCCAGTCTTTGTCTTGAAATATGTGATGTGAGCATTATAAAGTTCCATAGAAAAATCAGTTACGAAATGATAAAAAGGTGTCACGTTGAAACTAACGCTTTAAACTTCTTTTAAAAGATCTCTGGTCTATCTATTTGGAGTCCTTGTGCAAATTTAGCCTGGAAGCATGTCTCGAATTTAATTCTGATATATGTGAATAAAAACCGACATTTAGCGAAAAATAAACAACGCCTGAAAAAATGCGCTTTAAGGGTTATTGGGACACGGTTCTTTTCTGAATCATTCGATAGAGCTCGAAATTCTAGTACAGGAGATGGTAGTGTTTACATCAGTAGTATGGAAGCATGCCCCGCAATTAATCCTGGTATAAAAAACTGGTATTTAACGAAAATAAACAATGCCTAGGAAGTCGCCACAAGGGTTATTTATTTATTTATTTATTTATTGAATACGTCATAAGACGCGCCATATAAAAAAAGCCGAAGAACACTCTCAAGCAATCTAGGCAGATTTTCCATGCAAGCAAGCGTCGTCCACATATCAGTATTGTAAACACTGACAACAAAACTCCAAAAGACGAGGAAAAAAAGGGATGAGTACGAGGTGCCTAGTGCGGAAGGATGGATATGTAGGAGTTTAAGAGAATAAACATAATTTTTGAAAGACCTGACGGAGGATGTAAGGCCACCGTTAAAAATTTGTAGACTGCTGGTTTAAATAGATTAGGCAAACCAGCCTACACGGGCAGCGTACATGTCGGCGAGGGCCAACGAAGAGCATGTCCCTTAGATAGTCCTATAGAAGAGGTTTCTAATGATATGTGAACGATTCCAAGCGGACTATAGAATATACATGGAACAAACACCTGTGGCCCCATGGAGCGCCGTTTATAATTTACCTAGCACGTGGGTTCAAAATAACTCATAAGCCAAGAGATTCATCAACGCCAGGTAGACAGCTGCCATAGGAAGCGTAACGAAATAGAAATAGGATAATATAACTCAATAAAAAAACTAATATATTAGATAACAAGCCTTCAGCACTAAACACCCCTGAGAATAAACAACATTCTGAGCATAGCAACACTAGATTACATTGATAAAAAAGGCCTGGAACGCTTGAATCCATGGAAAATTTGCGGATGTCCCAATGATTCAATTCAGTTCAACACAATTCAATTGTGCCTAGTACAATGCGCCTATATCACAATATCTTAAGACCAACAAAGCAGATAAACTAGGTAAAACAGGGAAACATAAAATAAATAGAAACTAACTAGGGTTAGGAAGAAGAACAAACAAACAAACAGAACAAACTAGAGTTAGAGTTACCTTGCTGCTAGACATATCACAACAGTATAACGGCATAACATAGCATGATACGAGTACATGGGTATGATTACAACACCATCCCCTCACCGGTTTCACGAAACAGATTCTTCAATCTACATACCCTTGAACATCGTAGGAGAAGATATGATTTAATTGCGATATATAAGATGATAAACGGTCTTACTCGTATTCCCCTTCAGGAGTTCTATACCTTTTCTTCATCGAACACAAGGGGTGGTCAGTGGAAGATCCAGTTTCCTGGAGCGAAAAGCAGTGTAAGGTCTCAATTTTTCACTTGCCGTGCTGGCTCTGATTTTTTGAGGTTATCTAAAAAACACATTATACCAAATTCCTTAAGGAAGTATAAAAAACTTCTTGACCGATATCTTCAGGATGCTTAGTAGTTTTCAACTGTATTATGTTGATTCTTGTCGCCTGTTTTGTTTTTTCCTGTTTAGAATTACTTTAACTTATGCTTAGTTTTACCTTGTTTTTCTTTTGCATGGTTATCCATGTAGTGAATAAATAAATAACACAGCGACATTTCTGAGCACAATTTTCCCTAAGATCCCAAGCAGTAGAGGGAAGCAGATTTATAAAACCGTCAAAAGAGCAAGTGCGTAACTGCTAATTTAGACAGGATATAATGCAGGAAATGGAGAGTTCACATCAGTAGCCTGGAAGTATGCCTCGTATTTAATTCTGATATAAATAAAAACTGATATATAACGAAAGTTAAACAGCGCCTGAAAAAATTGTAGTAAGGGTATTGAGGCAGGATTCTTTCCTGGCTCATTCGATAGAACTTGAAATTCTGATATAGGAGATGGTAGGGTTCAGATCAATCCCAACTTCTGGACTGCCAATACAAGCCGACTGGGCCTTCTATCCCTCTATCGATTGTAATCACACCAAATCTGGTCGACCTACAGGCTCTCGTGGTTGGCTGGATCACCATATCGCCTCCGCGGCGAGGGCCGTCTGACTGGGCGCGAAACGGCGGGTGTCACGGTGCGAGTCGACGCTAATTGTCTCCGCAGGCACTGTCCCGCGTCCTTGCCCGCTCCGCTTTCAGGCAGAACGTCCCTCACCCGACAAACTGCTATGGTTAGAAGGTAGGTGTTTATTGTACACGTGACGCGGTGTAGTAACATTAGGTCCGGAAAGTTTTTAGACGAATGTCAGGGGACAATGTGTAGTTAATAACTTTATTAACAACCACTATCATTCAACAAATCATTCACCATTATGATCTATCACATATTGCCATCTTTCCTGTAGAGAGCGAATACCACGAGCGAAGAACTCCGGGGACTTGGACAGCAAGGTTGTTGACACCAATTTTGACTTCCTCCCGATTTGCGAACTTTTTTCCAGCTAAGAAAGACTGCAGCGACCGGAAAACGTGGTAGTCACTGGGTGCAAGATCGGATTAGTACGCCGGATTGGGTACCTAATCCTGAGTTCCTCCAATTTCTTCTGGGTATTCGTTGCTGTGTGAGGTCTGGCGTTATCCATGAGAAGAACAATTTTTCATCATCTGGGATTGCGATTACATAGGATTTCGCTCATTTTCTCCAGCTGAGCGCAGAATACGTACGAGTTTACCATGGAACCGGTAGAAACCAATTCTCAGAATACTGGGCCATTGATGTCCCCCCAGAAGGAAAGCAAGTCCTTTTTGTCGTGAAGAAAAGAACTTTATGATACGCTGGAGTTTTTTCAACGTGATAACGATCCCAAACGAGCCAAGACTTTTGTTTACCTGAACTAACTGTTGTGATCAATAGAATAAGGTTTTCGAGCACCATGATGAATGAGGAGGAAGTTGGCCGAAGAGGCGGGTGGGTGTAGAAAATGGAAACAATGCCCGCGAGGAAGAGTCATGGAAACAGAAAGCACATTCAATGTCGTCAGAATTATTTATTCTGGGCCTTTTGGTTAGACGTTTTCTGCATGATTGATAGCATAATTCTCGAGTGGCGTATTTTACTGCTTAATTAGCTGGCTTAAAGATAAGGGGTAAAGGATAAATGAGGGCGTTAATCAATCCCTTTTGGGATGCGCCGTGCATTCTACTTCTACGGGACATCGCTGAGGCAATCTGAATGCGTATCTGGCCTATGCGATGAGTACCCTATGGACAAATGAGTGTTTTATTCTTCGCAGACCGGCCCTGGGTAGGGGATCCGAATGAACACAGCTGCTCGAACGTCATTCCAGTCATGCACCAAAAATTTATTGAACTTCTTCTACACATTTTGTAATTTTTTTGGATGCTCTGAAACAGCTCCATTGTTTTCTGACGTGACCCTGTTTAAATCACTAGAGTAACCCAAACGGTTGCTTAAATACTCACTCGCATGCTCTCGTTAATCAACATAAGAACTCTCCAAATAACCTAAGGATAGCTGTGAGTATGGATGGTAGCGCAGTTGAAGAAGGCGCCAACTATCGTGTATACCCGGTTCCAGGTTCTTGGTTCGGATATCCCAGCCAGTCTACTCCACCGGGAACAGTAAATTACTACCAGATTTGTCTGAGAAGGAGGGAACGTTGACTTGTCCATCGGATGGCCACCGTTTATCATTGCATAGACCTGAAACGCACTCAAATTATCAATCTGTCGCAAAATTAATTTCCGTTTCGAGGTATGTAGAAATATATAAGATTTTTTTTGCCCCAAATCATTCCGTCCCAGGGAATGCCACACAAACCATTCGCTAGGGTTTTTCCTGCTCTTTCACAAAGCTTATGTGGATGTCGCTCTGATTTTTCTAGTCAATCTTTTCCAGGGCTTTGTAAAATCATGAACGACAATCGAGTCATCACGCTTTACGAATTTAAATTGGGACATTCTGTGGCAGAGGCACCCCGTAACCTTAGCAGCGTTTTTGGGACGGACTGTCCTTGCGAAGAAACGGCGAGAGGCCCTGCTTCGAAAAATTCGCCTCTGGCGATTTTGATCTCGAAGAAAAACCGGATTGCCGGCACAGGTTGTCGCTTGAAGTTTTAAGGAGAGCCGTCGAAGCAAATCCGGGGGCGACTACAACACGTACGTTAGCAGAGGACCTTGACGTACACCATAGTACGGTAGCAAGGCATTTGGCGAGAATCGGCGAGGTGAAGAAGATGCCGAAGTGGATGCCTAATGAGCTGACCTGAGCAACGTCTGGCACGTTTCGACACCTGCTCCAACCCGCTAGTTCCCTTTCAAAGAGCCTTTTGTGAGCCGTGTCATAACTATAGATGAAAGAAGGTCCTTTACGACCACAGGAGGCGGGGATTTGTCTGGGTAGATAAGAATGCTCCTCCAACATCCTCTCCTAAACCCGACCTTCACCCTAAAAAAGTTATGCGTACTTTGTGGTGGTGCTGCAAAGGTGTCTTCCATTACAGCTTCTTGCACCCTGATCAGGGAGGCACAGCAGAGTCTTACTGCTGTGATCTAGACCAAACTTATGAGAAGTTGCAAAATTTGTTCCCGGCAGTAGTGAGTAGAGGAGGGCCGCTCCGTTGCAGGACAACGCAAGGCCCCACACCTCACAAATCACTCGGCGCGAAACTGACCCACTCAGGTATCGAAGTTCTCCCTCACCCACCAGAATCCCCCGACCTTCCCTCACTGACTGTCATCTTCTCCGAGTTCTTGATTCTCATTTGCGTCAGAAACAATTCACTAATTTCGCCGGTGTTGAATTTGCCCTCCTTGATTTCGTTAATTCGTGTGATCTCAGTTTTTAATGTAAAGGATTAGATTCGTTACTTTACGCTGGCAAAAATGTCTAGATTCTGGTGGTTTTACTTCGATTAATAAAGTTGTGTTTAAGCTGACTCATAGCAGTTTGATGTAAGCGGTCCGTTTCGGCGATTAACGTTGCGACAGTCTAATTCCTCCACAGCATCCAAAGAAGTTGAATGCGTGGCGCATCCCAAAAACAGATTGATTAAGAGTGTCCTCTACCCTTCTACTCTTTACTTTTAAATTATAGCTGAAAGCTTTTGTGCTTCCTAAATGGTATTTAGCCTTAAACGCGGGACGATTCGCAGCCTCTTCCTTTGCTGCGACACTCCCGCAGATCCTGATTCGGAAAACTGGATTCATCTTCGAAAGTGCGACCTTTACATTACAATATCTGCGGAGGAACGGTTTCACAGCCGTCACTAATCTGCTGCTTCTCCATGTACACATCATGTCCATAATTCCTCCTTGGAGCGGTTTCAATTTGTGCCGTCTGCAGTCGGACTGCTTTTAGATTTCCATGAAAATTTATTTCCCTCGTCTTTCATGCCACGTCTCCTAAACTGGAAGGTGATATAGGGATCAAGCTGCTAAAAACGTGAAGCTTTTTGCCGTCAACGATTACAACCGCCCTATCCTGGTGGTGTAATTTTTGATAAACTCGTTTTATAGGAGCGCGATATGACTTTAACCCTCTTCCTACATCTGTCACCTCTTCTACTGTATCTTTGACGGTCTTTCAATTCTCCTTAATGAAGCTAATGTCGTTTTATCGTTTCATAGCACAGTCGCTTATCTTCCGTCGATGACCATAATCATGTTAGTCTCATTCCGATTGAATAAACCTGAAAGAAAGTCGATAACGCCATGCAAAAATCAAAAATATCGATCGATGCTGATATTGTGTCCCCTGCTGTGAAGTCCTTCTGTAGGCGATCACAATCATGTAACACTCACCTCGATCGGTTAAATCTTAGAGAAAATCGATAATATCGATCAATCTTGGTTGTCTTGGGCGCGTGTAGCGCAGTCGGAGGAGGCGCGACTGTCGCGTGCACCCGATACCAGGTTCCTGGTTCGGATTTCTCGCCCAGGCCAACCAAGCCTTCCATCCCTCCGGGGTCGGTGAATTGGTACCAGACTTGTCTGGGAAGGATAGAGCGCTGACTTGTTCATCGGCTGGCCACCGCAAGTCATTGTATGGCGAAATACGCATTCATGTCGCCTCCACGACATCCCGTAGAAGTAGAATGCGCTGGCCCATCCCAGAAGGGATTGAGTAACGCCGTCCTTTATCCTTTATCCTTTTATTTATTGGTTGTCTTATCGATCTATGAAACTTGTTCTGATTGACATCATCGGCACGACTTCTGAATCTCGACGCATGTTGGACGACGCCTTCACCACGTCTTTTGAATCTCGAGGCACGCTGGACGACGTTTATCGCACGTCTTCTGAATACCGAGGCTTAGTGGATTCCCTTTACTGAATACTCCTTCACTGGGTCCCCCTTTACTGTCCCCCTTATCGGTCCCCCCTTACTGATCCCTCCTTTACTGCCTCCTCCCTCCCCCCCCCCCCACCTTATTGGTCCTCCTTTAGTGGTTCCCATTTACTGGTCCACCTTTATTGGCTCCCTTTACTTGTCCATCCTTTACTGATCCGCTTACTTGTCACTCTTCTGGTACTTCCTTACTCGAGCCAACTTACTGGTCTACCCTCCCCCCTCTAGCGGTCTTCCCGTACTGGATACCTCTTCACTGGGTACCCATTCTCTGCCCCCCCCCCTCCCTATTGCCCCGTTTATACTTCCGACGCCTAGCGACGCGACGGCATGTATAGTGGCCAAATTGATCGATCGCCTCGCTCGATCAATGTGGCCACCATCCGTAGCGTCGCGTCGCTCGGCGTTGAAGTATAAACGGGCCTTATTACCGGTCCCCCCTTACTGCGTTCCCCTTTACTGGTTCCTCCTTATTGGCTCCATCTGCTGGTCCGATTTTATTGGTCCTCCTTACTGGGGTCAACCTTCTGGTCTCTGTTTACTGGTCCCCCTTACTTGTCGCCCTTCTGTCGCCCTTCTTCCTTACTCTAGTCAACTTTGCTGGTTCTCCTCACTTTGTGGTCCGCCTTTGCTGTATACCCCTTTACTGATTCCCCCTTTGCTGGTCCCCTTTTACTGGTCCCTCTTTACTGGTCCACCGTTTATTCGTCACCCCTTATTGGTCCTCTTACTGGTTCCCCTTTCTAGTTTCCATTTATTGTTCCTCTTTTACTGGTCCTTCTTTATATTCAAGTCCACCCCTTACTAGTCTCTACTCGTTAGCATTCCCTCTTTACTGTTCCCTCTTTATTTTTCTCCCCTTTACTGGATCCCCCTCTACTGGTTCCTCTTTGATGGCCTCCCTTTACTGGCCTGCCCTTATTGGTTCACTCTTACTGGTTCCCCTTTGCCGGTCCACCCTTACTGGTCCTCCATTTATTGGTTTCCGCTTACTGGTCCACCCTTACTGCTTCCTCTTCATTGGTCCCCGGTTACTGGATCACGTCTTCAGCACGTCTTCTGAATCTTGACCCACGTAGGACGACGTCTACGGCACGTCTCCTAAAGTTCGACACACGTTGAACTACATCTGCACCCCCCCCCCCCCCATCTGCTGTCCACTCTTACCGGTCCTCCCTTACTGGTCCCCTTCAGTGGTCCTCGCCCCGCTCACTGGAGGTCTTCTGAATCGCAACGCACGTGGACGACGTCTCCCCTCCCTTTACTGCCCCCCTCCCTCTTAACGGTTTAAATGAATCCCTTCGAAGAAAATGCTATAGTCCTATTCCTCAACCTAATACGCTGCACCTCCTTGAAAGGAAATCAAGGCGGCTCATGACGTCTCACTGAATTTGGCTCGTTCCATGCTGATCTACGGTGACACATCTGGATCCGGTTCAAGCTGAAAGGTTAACGGGTGCGCACCTCAACGGCACTCCCCTCCTCTCCTCCTCTAGGCGGCCGTAAATCCTCACATTCGCATAAGAAACGGCTGTCTCTGCTGTGCAATAACCTGCTTAACTGAATGCGAGGTCGTTACCCCGGAGCGACATTAGGGGCGCCGTCCTTGAAAGCCTCGCGTGCCGGCCAGTTGCCAGTCAGTTGCCATGGCCTCCGTCTATTCTTCGACTCCATCCCCTCGGCACAGTGTTGCTACGCCCTACGGACAGGAAGCTCGCCGTCACCTAAGGGCACTGCTATTATAGCGTCAAGACGAGAAATGCAATTTGCTCTGCCACCGCTTTTTTCGGAGCCTTCTTAGCATTATCCGAGGCGATTCTGAGAAAAGTTTATAGACAGCAAATTCAAGCAATTCTGGGCGACGTTTCTGCACGGCACAGTGGCGCCCTGTTGTTCGGAATGGTCGATGATTCACAAAAGCTCCCCCTAACCCACTTTTAGAAAGGGAAGGCTTTCGTGCACTATATCTCTGGTCAGCGCTAGGTGCCACTCATCTGAAATATGACAAATACCTCGCTGAGTCGGGACCTAAATCACGAAGAAGTGATGGCGCAATTGAGTGCGTAATATATGACGACGGTTTGCCGAGGTTCTGATGGACCTAATGGTCAGGTGGCACGTGCGATGGCCACGGTTCAGCGCTGCTCTTCAGCTACTGTAGTTGGCCAGCCAATGGTTTGCCTTTCCTAGAAAGGTCCGGCACCAATTCGCCGACCGCGGAGGGGTGGGAAGGCTTGATTAGCTCGGTCGAGGTACTGAGCCAAGAATCGCGATTCGTCTCCTACAGCTGCGCTACCACACGCCGCTATACTATTTTTGTTTGTTGACAGCTTACCGGCCGGAAAGCCTCTGCTTCGGGCTTCGCCCCCCCCCCCCCCGAAATGAGAGCACCTTGAACGCAACAGTTTCCTTTTTCTTCCTTAGGCCCTCCGACCGTAACTAAAAAGAAAGCCAAACTGGTCTCACTTACTATTAGGGGGGGGGTGGCAAAAGTTATGAGACAAATTGAAAAAATCATTTTTTTCTTTATAACTCAATTACAACTCAACGATTCTGAGGAATGTATTTGCCATTAAGGGCAAAGTCCTTGCTGCCATCGCCCAGCCAACTTCCTGATCTCATCCTTCCAGAGCTGATTGGGCCTGGTGTTGATCAACTGCTCGATATGGTTGTCAAGGACTGCTTGGATTCTTGTGTTCCTTCCGACCAGGAAGTCCTGTAGGCCCAAGAAGTAGTGGTAGTCGCATGGAGAGATGTCCGGCGAATACGGTGGGTGAGGCATGTGAACGTAGCCCAGCTGGGCAAGCTTATCCGTGGTTACTTGTTACCGATGAGGTGCGGCGTTGTCGAAGAGGAGGACCTTCTTGAAGCGCTGCGGCTGAATAAGTTCGAGTCGCAGGTCCATCTCTTCTATTTCGTTTAACATGACTTTGGAGTCCACCGTCGTGCTTTTGGCAAACAGCTTCCTGTATACCGGTCCATGGGCGCAGACCCAAAAGCTCTGAAGGTGCTTCTCGCCGTAAACATCTCGCCGCCCGAAAGTCGGTAACAGGTTACCAGGCCTCACCCATACTGGCTGCTTGGCAGGGTTAAGGTAGAAGACGTGCTTCTCATCCTGCGTTAAGATTGAGTCCAGGCTGCTCGGGGTTGGGAATTGGGCGAGATTTGCGCGACACAGGTCGACTCGTTAGATTGGGGTTTCGGCATGAGACAGACTGGGGTTTCGGCATGCTTCTGGAAAGGGCGGAAGTGGTAACTTCTCAGATGGGCTTCAGTAAGTAGCATACAAACATACAAATACGATAAACACGAAACCAGACTCCAGCACGGGATATATAGACATGCCATGGAGACTCTCATTACTTTTGGCCTCAACGAACGAAATACTGTTGCACAAAAACAGCCAGAACTTTCCGACCAACCTAATAATATGTTTTTGTGCGACAGTATTTCGTTCGTTTATTACTGAATCAATATTCAACTTACTTCGCATTTCTATATAGCTTCTAATACGGTGTTCTTCGCTAGAGCGATAGAGCAGATAGATCTGACAGAATAACATGTGTTTCACTTATTTATACATAATAATTGTATTTCTTCGGAGACTTGTTGAAGTATTTTGAAAAAGCAATTCTGATCGATATTTTATTGGGTTGATCAAAAAGTCTTGCAACACTAGCACAACAATATTACAATACAATATAATACAATATACAAGAAACTCAGTCCACGATATATTCCTCGTCGAAGTCTAAGATCCTGCCCCATCTTTCGGGCAGCCTTTCAATTCCTTTCCGCCAGAATTCCGAGGGCTGCGAGGAAAAGCATTCAGAAACCACCATTTCCAGTTGACGTCGATCATCGAACTCTCTACCTCGAAGATGCTGTTTCAGAGTTCTGACAGGTGGTAGTCAGAAGGAGCGAGGTCTGGAGAATGCGGTGGATGGGGCAGAACTTCGCAGCCTAACTCCTAGATTTTCTAGCGACTCACTTTTGCGACATGAGGACGCGCGTCGTCGTGCATTTTCCCGTTCTGGACGTTTTTGGCGCATGGCGTCAGTCAAGCTCTGGTGCTTAGTAGTGTAGACAGGTCCTGTGACTGTTGTCTCACTATCCAGCAACTACCAGGAAAGCATGACTTCTGAGTCCCACCAGCAGCACAGAAGAATCTTCTTTTCGTGGTGTCCACGCTTCGGTTGTCTTGGAGCCCGTTCTCCTCGTGCGAGCCATTGGCTACTGCGGGTGTGGTTAACATGAAGAACCGAGCTTTCGTCACCAGTAAAAGTGTGCTTCAGAAAGTCCTTTCTGTGCGGGCGAAGAAGCAGCGACTCAGCAACACTGATTCGGCATGCCTTGCCAGAGTCCCGCAGCTCATGTGACACCCAAGATGACAAAACGTTGCGGTACCCAAGGATCTCCAGCTACCTCACGACGGTGCTTTGCGTACATCCAAGTGTCGCCGCCAATTCGCGAGTGGTTGAATTTGGCTTCACCTTGAAGGCGTCGCACAAGCTGTCTTCTTCCACAACATAGGGGCGTCCGGAACGAGGTCGATCTTCGAGAGAGATATCTCCAGCCTCGAAGCGCCGATACCAACGGGCCACTGTGGAATAGTGAGTGACTTCCACCTTGAATGCAGCGCAGGTGTTGGAGGCTGCAGCCCTTGCGTAACGGCCTTGCAGAAATTCGTAGTAGACGATAGGTCGAAGGATGCTGCTGCTTATCGTTGATATTGTTGCCGTATTCGTACTAGACGAGGCCTTATACAGTATATGGTGGGATGCTTGAGGAAGCTTCGAGAATGTACTCTGACGTCACCACACAAGATCAATACTGTAAGAGCTTTAACAAATTTAACAGGCAGTAGCGTAAAGAGTTGCAAGACTTTTCGATCAACCTAATATTATAACAGTATCTACCACAGCTACAGATACCAGTATGATCTGTTACATCTATGCGAACCACCTTCAACTTTGGCTACCTAATCCTTTTCCAGCTTCTAACCACACGTCTAGAAGACTTGTAGGGCTCCGCCCCTTCATCATCAGGGGTAGGGAAGACAAAGTAATATATTGCCCATTGTCGAGCAGCGGAACAGAGCGCCGAATGTGAGTGTTGATGTCCGTAATCCTTCGCCTTCTGGCATAATTAATCCCTTTGTTTTCCCCCAGAGAATCACCGTGGACGATTAGTAGCCGCACTAGGGGCTGCAGTCTATTTCCACCCGTAATTATTAGGTTGGAAAAAAAGTCTTTTCATTTTTTTCAAAGATTTATTACTTCACAACTACAAAGTCAAATCAATTGAGATAAACTCTATTTCGTCCCACTACACTTCTCCAAAGACTGGGTAATTTTCCAATTCCTCTCGCTTAAAAGACTGCAGTTCTGGAGTCGAACCATTGATGAATCCAATTTTTGAGGTCTTCATCCGTTCCAAAATATTTCTCTCCAATTTCTTGCTTGAGAGCACGGAAGAGATGGTAGTCGGCACGAACGAGGTTAGGGCTATACGGTGGATGTGGCATTACCTCCCAGCCCATCTCCTTTATTGTTTCTCTTGTGAGTCTTGCAACATGTGGTTTTGCATCGTCATGCAGGATCATCACCTTCACTTCTCCGGCCTGTTTTCTTAGAGAGTTGCGACGACTTTGTGGAGTTGGCCGCAGTATGTGACAGCAGTAAGTGTCTCTCCACTTCTGAGAGTTTGCCGATAAATCACTTCTCTGATATCCCACCAAACACTCAAGAGAATCTTCCTTTCGTGAACATTGGGCTTGAGATCAGACTTAGGGCTCTCTCCCTTTTGTACCCATTGTCTTTTCCTCGGAAGTTGGCACACAGAACCCAGGACTCTTCGCCTGTCACAATCTGCGGAAGAAACGATTTTCTTCCTTATCTGGACAGAAGAGAAGCAGCGATGGAGAGCCGTCGACCTTTCTGAGTGTCTGACAGGGCATGTGGAATCCAAGCTCCAAATTTCCATGAAAGCCAAGATTCTTCAGATGGATTCCTACTATCCTATGAGACACTTCGAGCTTCTCTGCCAGCTGACGTGTCGTCTGCCAACTATCGGTACGAAGAAGGTGGAGTAATTCAGTATCGTCCTATTCAGTTGGCCTTCCTGACCATGCTTTGCCCTCATAACCACTCATAACAGGCGCGATGAGTAGTAGATCCCAAGCCATATATATGGTCAATTTGGTCTGCTGCCTGACGTGCTGTGGATTCCTTAATGAATTCATGAAGAATGCCGTGCTGAAAATGGCCATGAGGTAGATCTGGCAATGAGTTCGGAAGATTGGATGGATAACGAATTACAAGAAGAGTCTTAACCTGTGTCCGCGTACGAACAGTAGACAAGTGTGATAGGATTACGAAATCAGCAATCAACATTGGCTAGTGCGTTTACAAGGGGAAGGGTAAAAAAAAATTCGAAGTGTGAAGAGACTTTTTTTCCAACCTAATAGTAAGCACACACCTCTGAAGGCCTACCAGCTGGTACTACGAGCAATCTCCGCCTGTAAATACGGGGTAGTTCAAAAAAGGGTAAAAAAAAGATAACTTGAAAGGTGATAACTTTGCTCACAGTAAAGTTGCTGTATAAGTTAGGGCTCATGTGACAGCTTATAAAGTAGGAATTTTCTGCCATATGAGGGGCATAGAATGCGCCATGCACTCTTCTGAAAATTTGCGTTTTACACTCGACTGATTCTGTTTCGCTTGAAAACTTGTTATAATTTCTCCATAAAATGGCTGTATTGATTGATGTATGCTTCTTTTAAGTTTTTCATTTTTTCTTAAGCCTACAGCGGCTGTTATAGAAAATCGCAGCTGTTTGAAGGATGTTTCGTTGGGATCAAAACTCTTGCGCCAGGCGGGACTCGAACCCGCACCTTCTGCGTTCCGGGCAGCGATGCTATGCCTTACACCACCAGCGCTGTTTCGCCGCTTCTTTTAAGATTTAAAACTTAAGATTACCCTATGGCTTGCGAAAAATGCAGGGTATCTCAAAAGTGCAGGTACTATTTGAAAGGTTCTAACATTGCTGCTGCTGAAGCTCTTGAAGATGTTTGAGACTCATGTGAAAGCACATAGTAACCAGATTTTTTGTCGCGTGTAAATCGTCAAGATTGCGCCATGCCCCCGTCTGAAATCTTGCATTTAAGACTCGACTGATTGTGCAGGACTGAATGCTTGTTACAATCTTGTTACTAGTTGGCCAGATTAACCTCTGCTGTGCTTCCTTTAACGCATTTCATCGCCCAGTAGCTGTATTTATGCCGATTAACCTCTTCATTCAGCTTGAATGTTGCTTTATCACTACACAGAATCCGTCTTGGAAAATGGGGCTCCTGCTCACATTTAAATTGTCCAATCAATAAACTTGCGTTTCACTTGGCTTTTATGTGATTGTCAAGTTCTAAACTTAAAAAAAACACAGCAAAGGTTAATTTGGCCAAGTTGTAACAAGGTTGTAACATGCGTTCAGCCCATGGACAATCAATCGAGTCTGAAATCTAAGGTTTTTGGCGGAGCATGGCGCAATTCTGACAATTTGCATGACACAGAAATCACGTTGCCCTGTGCTTTTATAATGAGCCTCAAACGTCTTCAAAAGGTTTACTAGCAGCAATGTTAGAACCTTTCAAATGGTACGTGTATTTTTTAGCGTAGCCTGCATTTTTCGCAAGCCGTAGTGTGTTTTTAAATTTTAAATCCTAAAAGAGGCATAAATCAATTAATACGACCATATATGGAAAAATTATAACAAGTATTCAAGCGAAACGTAAAAAACCAAACAACAAATAATCAATCGAGTGTAAAATGCAACGTTTCAGACAAGTGCATGGCGCATTCGATACCACTCATATGACAGAAAATTTCCATTTTCTTAAGCTTTATATGAGCTTTCAACTTCTTTAGTAATTTTCGTTGTGAGCAAAGTTATCATCTTTCAAACAGTGTATACATTTCTTTGAGTCACCCTGTATAATACGTCTGGAACAGGGGTGCACACAGAGTCCCTTGGCGTTAAAATTTTTTAACGAATTTTTTATCGGGAATTTTTCGTTAAATTTCCAGAGTTTTATAATGTAGCAATAATGACAATGTTATTAAGGGTAAAGAGAATAAAAGTCGGTATTGGTAACTGTTCGGTGGCATGCGCCATGCATTCCACTCCTACGGGATATCTCACCCGCATTTTCTTATTCCTTATCTTTACTCCACTTTTTCTTTTCTCCACAGTCTCAATCAATTACCTCTTAATCCTTATCCCTTTCAACTTTTTTGTTACTTAATTTCAATTCATTTCTGTTTTCTCCTGTAGGCAGAATTTAAAAATGGCCTTAAGTATGCTTCTTTGCTTCACAGAAGAGCCATGGGAGGGGCGTAACAGAAAGGTTCGTCTGAAGACGATGGTGTAATGAACTTTATTATTTATTTTCTATTGGAATGATGAATTTCGTATTTCTTTTCTATAAAATTCCAGTTTTATTTTGTTTCCTTTTGTAGACAACGTCTTTTTAAACCTTATTGTACGCTTGACTTGGTTTGCGGAATATCCGTCTTAATTTTTAAATATGTTCAAATTCAAAACAAAAAGTGTTCGATTTAAAGTGAAAACAATATAGATCATTTGTTGACTTTGTTTAGATGTTGACAACCACATCTTGTATAAGTACTGCTTTAGAAAATTAAACTCTGGGCAAAATTCGACGGTAACTATCGATATTGATTGACCGGTCAATCGATAACGGATGAACCTCTATTTGGGACACGTGACGCATTCCACATCTTTATTGATACTGTGGAACCAATTTTAATGCGTATTTGGCTTATTTTATCTTATGGGTGCGTGTAGCGCAGTCGGAGGAGGCGCCGGCTACCGCGTGCACTCGATACCAGGTTCCTGGTTCGGATTTGCCGCCCAGGCCAACTAAGCCTTCCATCCCTCCGGAGTCGCTAAATTGGTACCAGACTTGTCTGGGAAGAATAGAGCCCTGACTTTTTCATCGGCTAGCCACCGCAAGACATTGTGGGGCCAAATACGCATTCATATCGCCTCCGCGACATCCCGTAGAAGTAGAATGCGTGGTGCATCCCAAAGAGAATTGAGTAACGACGTCCTTTGTTCTTGTTTTTTATTTGGCTCATAGGATGACCAGTACATGGTCAAGTGGTCAGCTTTCACCTTCCCGGAGAAGATATGCGCTTATATTTGCGACGTTGTGGGTGATCGGACGCACATACGGACATATGGACAGATTTCCTCACTTAGAAGTAAAGGGATGTGTAAGTATCTCATAGAGGAATGCGCCGTGCATTCTACTTTGACATGGGATATTGTGGAGGCAATTTAACCAAAGGGTTTTGCCATTCCCAAAGAAGTTGTTTGACTTCTGTTCACCTACCCCGGAGACTTTGAAGAACACACTGCTAATGCCTTCAGAAGGGAACGGCATTCTCTAACCTTAACGTGAATTCTATCGCGTAGAAAGAACCGATGGTTCATTTGCTGCAGGAGGCCCTAGCCGAAGGGTGCTCGAACAAGCTCCATCGGTGGAAAGCTGGTGCCCATCAGAAGACACGACCGTTTGTCGCTAGGGGCTGTGACCCCTGCAGCTCCGCGGCTTGAGCGCCACTAATTGCGAACGGCCTGCGTCTCCGGGCCGAGCGAGGTGTCTGGCGGACGTCGTCCGTGTCCGATGGTCCAGCAGGGTCGGCAGTCATGCTCAAGGATCGATGCCCCCTCCAGCTGGTCAATGGCCGGCGGCGGACCACCACGACGACGACCACGTCCGTCGTCGGCAACGCATCGACGAGCTCTCCATCTCCGGCTGCTGCCGCCGCTGCTGCCGCTGCTTCCGCCACCTCTGCAGTCATGAAACACTTCGGACATTGTCCGCACTCCAGCGAATCCAATACGAAAGCGGCGGCTGGCTCTTCAGCGCGAAACCCGCCGAATCCCGTCCGATCTCCCTTCTTAGCCGATTTTCCCCTCGCCTGCCCTCACACCGAACACCGTTGTACTTTCCTGCAGTGGCTCGCCTTCAATTACTGGAATTACTGCTGGTTATGCACTGCTCGAAGCTTACCGCGAGTCGTTCGGACTTCTTTCGGCTTTAAAGGAGCAGATTTCCCCACGGGGTTGTTGTCGGTCGCTGTTTAACAATCTGCTCTCGTTTGCGGCTCACTTATTAAACTGCAGCCAATTCTCGACGACCTCATGTCGACATAGCTGTTCTTTGCTCCTCTCAGCTTCCTCCTTTCATCCATCATAATTTCATACCGTGTGGTATGAGACCTTTTAGTAATTTCTGCCATACTTACGTTGTTTTTAATTTCAACGATTTGTCTCTGAAGAAACGTTTGAATTTATCTTCAGTTTCTCATCTTGACCTGGATTCCAACTATCACTACGAATTTGAGCATAACAAAGATATTTTAAGACGAAAAGCTCCATCGTCGAAACATCTAATTGGAGTCTCACACGAATTGAGGAGTGAAATTATTTTCGCGTTGCTGATCTTCAGAATAATAGATCACCATGTCGGTGATACAGTGCGTTTTCAAAAGTGTGTAGCCACCTTAAATTCAAAATTTTTACCCTTCGGCTTTGTTTCTACGAACCGGCGTTTGTCGCACTTAATTCCTCGTAGTCGGAAGTACCTATGTTGCTTTTTACAGGAAAACGCCTGATCTCTAGAAAAAAATTAGATCGTTTTTGAAATTTTTTGTTTGTTTCAAAAGTATGTAGCCACTCTCAAAAAATACGATTTTTATTAAAAATTAATAGTCAATTGGACCACCATTATTTCTTGTTACAGCAAATACCCTGCTACGCATGCTACTCACAAGTTTCTGGATCACTTCGTCACCGCGTCACCGATGTTGTCCCAGGCAGTCAAAATAGCGGTTTTCAGCTCTCCAACATTGTTGAACTGCCTGTTATTCAAGTAGACCTGCCGGACCAAGATACCTCACATGTTCTCCATTGGGTTGCAGTCAGATGAGCAAGCTGGCCATTCCATTACTTGGAGTCGATTACGTTGGAGCCAGTCTGTGGTCGATTTGGACACATGAAGTGCAGCGCTGTCCTGCTGCAGAACATGTGTCTGCCGTTTTCTCCCCGTTAGGAAGGGCAGCAGGCTGGACTCCAGTACGGCTTGATACCCTAGACTGTCCATACGACATGATGGGAATCTGAGCTTCAGCTTCCCCCTACTGCAGAAGCCTGCCCATGTCATCAGAGACCCCCCTCCGAAGTTCCGTCAAGAGAAGGTGACGGGAGCCTGTCGTAGAACTCTCCAGTATTACCGGTAACCATCGGGACCATCCAGATTAAATTTTTTGCCGTCAATGATGAAGATGACCTGAAGCAATAGGCGTGTGAAATTCATGACGTCGACGAAACCAGAAAGTTCCTACATTTTCCAATTGCGTGCCATGTTTTTGCGGGCAAGCTCCAGTCGCGCCTACTTGTGGAAGTTCGTGAGATGAGGTGCTTTCTGCATGGTCTGTCTGCAGATGTGTTCGTTCGATCGAATACTACACCATATCGTTGTTCTTTATGCAGATAGACCCGTCTCAGCGCCAACTTGGTTGACGCTCCATGTGGAGTTCGACACCATGCGGCTGATTCGTCGACGATTCTGGCTCGAAATCACACGCGAACGACCCGGTACAGGTGCAGACCGATAACCATTGGGATTTCGAAGGAAGTGGTCGACACATCTTGCGAACGTCCGAGCTGACGAGCAATGGTGCGGTTTGTCAAGCCAGCATCCTTGAGCCTCAGATCTGAGCTTGTTCCTCGATAGTCAGGACACGTCCACGGACTGGCATAGTGGTTATTTTTGAAGAACAGGTCAAGCTGGCTATTTATGACAGGAACTTCCAACCAAAAAGAGCGCAAACTTTTGAATAGGAGTGTAAAAATGCCCGATATTCTGGAGTGGCTACATACTTTTGAAACAAACAAAAAATTCAAAAACGCCTAGTTTTTGCCGAAGATCAAGCTTTTTTCTGGAAGAAGCAATCTAGCTATTTTCGTCTACGGGGAATCCAATGCTGCTAACGCCAGTTCGTAGAAACGAACGCGAAACGTGAAATTGTCAATTTCAAGGTGGCTACATACTTTTGAAACGCACTGTACCTGCGACCTATTCGCCAGCTGCGGGATCGTCATGAACCGAAAATTTCTGCCGTTTTCCGGCTTCTCATTCAGCAGATGATAACTTCGTTCAGTGCTTTTCGTGCATACTATACATTGGATTCGAATGAATCATTTCGGATATCTCGATCCGATTCATCCAAAAATCCCGTGTCCGCGCTATTAGCCTTATCCGAATCATTCAATTATCCGAAGATTTTCGATCGGATCCATTGTGTCGAATGAATCACTTCCGGATACCCGATTCGGATATCCCGACCCGGATCATCCAATTATCCGAAGATTTTCGTCGGATCCGATGTTGCAGCTCACTT
>OX375866.1:7776992-7882992 GCA_947359475.1 Heligmosomoides polygyrus bakeri
CTGTTGTGATCCGAAGTGCTGAAAGGAGGAAGGACACGTACTGCTGAAACTATGCTCGGCTGTGAAACTAATAGGATATCCAAAACATTAAGGCCGTGGGTAGGTTGTTTCACTATTTGCTCTAGATTCAGTGATATGACAAAGCTCAGAAACTCAGATGACGAACGGGTTGAAACGTTTCCTCTATGGCTCATGCAACTCCAATCAATCGTTGGAAAATTGAGATCACCCATTAGAAGAATATGATCATTCCAGTCCTCGCAGAGAGTGTGGAGGAAATCTATGAACTCGGTAAACGTGTTTGCTGCGCATGAAGGACTGCGATAGCACATTAGAAGCAAAGTATTTCCATGCTTTGTTTCGATCTGCAAGGCTAGCAACTGTATTTCGCAGCTAAAATCTCTTTCTGCTATAAGCCTATGGCGGATCTTCCTATGAATAAGTGCCAGCACTCCACCACCTACTCGCACGCCTCTGCGGTCACAGCGATACACGGTGTAGTTGGAATCATAACTTAAAATCGCATCATGGATTTTATCTGGTTTGCACCAGCTTTCTGATATGAAGACACCGCTTGGCATTCTTTGCAAAAGGAAGTTGAGGTCTGGTATTTTGTTAACGATAGATCTCGCGTTAAATAAAATGAAATCATGATGAATGGAATGAATTTGAGGACGGGGATTTGAGGTGGCTGTTCTGCTTAACGTGTTGGAAATTCTTTTACCCTGGCACAAAGACGCGCGAGAGGGGGCCGGCGGCAAAGAAGGTGGCAGGGGTGCTGGCACCGATCCAACCATCCAGGAAGTGGACTGAATGCTATGTCGAGCTGGCAAGTCGCGGGGATTACTCAATTTGTGGATAGCCAGATCTCTGACTATGTATAGAAGCTTACCTTCTTGTCTATTCATTATACCTGCCTTTTTCCGTAGTGAACGATCGTAGTCCAATTCCTCTCTGGTGTAATCGGTTCTAGCGTACGAATGCACATAGTCCTTCGTTAGCGATTGCCTTCCCGATCGCATATGCTCCAGCATCCTGTCCCTGAGCTCTTGACTACCTAAGGATATCTTGATTATACGAGGACGCTGGCTGTCTGCTTGTTTCCGAAACTTTGGATGTCTATGAAATGTGATTCTGCCACTGTTAAATTCGCTTAGGAGAACCTCATCACCGGAAGTCTCCACCACCTCTTTGATGGCTTCCCTATCGAAGGCACATGTGGCAGACTCACTGTTTTGCTCACCAATGCCGACCCAAGTGATGCGGCACGCTTTCGCATCAACAATTTTTGTATCTGCCTTGAATTTAACTAATGTACTATACAAGGCAGACCTCGAGTCGGAGCTTCTTTGAGATTCGGAGACAAGCTTGCTCTCAAGATCATCAAGCCTCTTAAGAATTGCAGCTTGTGACTCCTGCATCTTAACGAATACTTCAAAGACCTTATCAAATCGTTCAAAGTACTCATTCCATCGCTTGAGCACGGGCATAAGCCATGACGGCGCCTCATCGTTGGAGTTCTTCTTAGGTGCCATTTCGTGATCAGTGCAGTTGAATCGAAGAATTCGCAAAGCGAAGAGAGCAGCGAAGATCGACCGATCCAGATGAGAACGGTAGGCGGGAATGAGAACGGTAGGCGGGAATTTGAATATGGAATAAACCTTAAATCTTCAGGCACAGAATTCGATTGTAACAAATTATTCGAATAATCGAATGTTCGAATAAGCAAAAATGGGGTTTATTCGATTTTCGATCACTCGAAAAAATTGATGAGCGAATAAATTTGTTCGTTCATTCGCTCGAAATGGTTCGACATCGAATTCATTCGTTCGATAAAATTTCTCTAAAACGTACCTAGAATGAATTAGCAGCAGATTAGTCTGGAAAGGAAAAGCCCTAACTTGTCTATCAGGTCGATCGGGAAGGCCATTGCATGGACGAAACACACATCCAAGGTCTCCACGACAGTCTGGTGCATGATGCATCCCATTGGTTAACGTCGGCTTTCGTTTTATCGAAGCGAATGTTGTTATTCTTTGTTTGATGATGAATTTAAATGGTGAGATTGTTATCACCATGATCATGTCTGTAAAGAAAGAATATTCCGAAATTTAGAATTCTTTCGAAAAGAACCATAAAGGATAAAGGATGAAGGACGACGTTACTCAATTCCTTTTGGAATGCGCCACGCATTCTGCTTCTACGGGATGTCGTGGAGGCGATTTGAATGCGTATTTGATCATACAATGACTTGCGGTGGCCATCCGATGAACAAGTCAGCGCTCTATCCTTTCCAGGACGAGTCTTGTAGCAGTTCACCGACCCCGGAGGGATGGAAGGTTTGGTTGGCCTGGGGGGGGGGGGGGAAATCCGAACCAGAAACCTGGTATCGGGTGCAGGCGACAGTCGGCGCCTCCACCGACTGCGCTACACGAGTCGCAGGAGTGTAGTGGGTCCATATCATGCACTTTCCTAGGCTCAAAATTGTCACCAAAAAGAACCATAGACTGAATATTTGTAGGACACGCGTACACCGCTTATATTCCTTCTTATCACTCTTATAAGAACAGTGAGCTACTCTGCTGCTTACTATTTTTATTAAATATGTTTTTTAACGATCATCCTTTTAAATATATCATTTTCACGTCGAACTGGACACTTCAAATCAATCTTCAAACTTTTGAAATCAAATTGAACGCTATTCTAAGCCTAAGCATAAGACTTTTGAAATCAAAGCGAGGTCTTCCAAATCGAAACGACTTTCAGGGAAGTTAAACTACAGACTCTCCAAGATGGTTAGAATACTTTCTGTCCAAGGAAAATTTGTAGAACTTTCTTGATGTTTTAACTCACTTCTCTGTAAGGGAACACATTGTTTCAAATTTTATAAAAATTTTATTTTTTAGAAAAATAATGGTTTAAAGCTTTTTTCGAAGAGCAGGAAGGCGGCTATTTTTTAGTGTCAAAGAAATGAGATTGCGCCATGCCCCTTTCCAAAACGTCGCGACCATTATTCGACTGATAGCAGAATTTCTGTTTGCATGGTGTTTGACACCTG
Organism: Heligmosomoides polygyrus bakeri; assembly: GCA_947359475.1. NCBI lineage: Eukaryota > Metazoa > Nematoda > Chromadorea > Rhabditida > Heligmosomidae > Heligmosomoides > Heligmosomoides polygyrus. Next base: position 7,780,051 of record OX375866.1, read on the forward strand.
TAAACGAGACAACGAACAAAGCTGTAAAGAACAAACATATCCTCACTTTTTTGTTTTATGTAAGCAGCATTTATTTATTTATTTATTTATTTATTTATTTATTTTGATGAATCTGCTCTTGTGGGCGAAGGTGCGTCCACAAGAGCAGATTGAAAAAGCTCGGGAACGAAGAGCAGTTGAAAAAGTTTGAATCAAAGAAAGTTATATCAATTTTTTCTTGAGCAAAAAAAATAATCTAACCATCTTGGAGAGTGTAGTTCTATCTGTAGCACGCTTGCTTCGATTTGAAAAAGTTCACTTTGATTTCAAAAGTCTTAGGCTAACTTAGAAGAGTGATCAATTCAACGTAGAAACTGTATATTTCATTGCTCTTGCTTTTCCTTTATTTTTTTTTGCGCGCGATGGCGCACTCGGATGAGGCGAGGGCTGTCCCGTGCATCCTGAATCGAGGTCCTTCGTTCGGGTTTCCCGCCTAGGTGATTCAAGTGCTCCATGCCTCCGGGGTTGATGAATTAGAAGTATATTTCGCCAGGGAAGGATGTGTCCATCGACTAGCCATCGCAAGTCCCTGTGTAGAGAAAATACGCATTCAAACTACCTCCATGACATTCCGTGAAATTAGAATGCGTGACGCGTTCCGAAAGGATTGATTAACGCTGCCCTTTATCCTTTATCCTGATTGCTCAACAACTCTAAAGGGAATCCGCTTGACCGAGCGCGTGCGTTCTGCTCCAAATATTCAGGTTCTTTCGTGGTGTTCAGGCGTTTCGTGGAAAACCATTGATCTGCACAGCGTCGACATGATGGTGTGTTGCTGGGATGTGGCGTAAGCCGACGTCGACAACCCGTTCGTCCTCCATTGCGATCCTCCTATGGTTGCTGCTGCTCCCCTTGACCTCGTTACTCGTCAAAGCCTCTCATATCGCGTACAAGCGCAAGCTAGCCTTTTTCAAGGACGCATTGCGCGAGGAATTTCGCTTTTTGCCGACTTTCCACTCGTAAGTGCAGGCAATTTGTTCTCGACACCTCCTTTAGCGGCTAATGTTCTCTTGCACTCGCCACGTCCGTCCGACCTCTTGCTGTCCTCCGGCCTTCCGACAGAGGAGTCGAGCATGTCCGCCAGAAAAATCGACGAAGTGACGCGATGCGATCTTTCTCGGTGCATTTTCTTTTCGTTGAAAGAAAAAATGAACACGACTACTTCTTTGCCTTTGAAAAGAATGGCGTGAAGGACAACGAGCACAGATTTCTTAGTTGAGAACAAAGAAATTCTATCTTTCTATAAAAAAAAAGCAGAAAGAACGTGTGAATACTTAGCAAGGATTTACGGTTGTACACCAATTTCACGTCAAATTGGACATTTTTCCAACCAAAGTGGACACTTTTTTTATCGTAACACTTTATTGAACTGAAATTTCGCCTCTCTCAGCCCTAGATGGACACTTTCTTCATATCTAGGCAGGCTGGAGGATAGTATAGTATAGGATAGGACAGACAATTTTAAATTAAATTGGCCACCTATAAGCAAACTTGACCCTTTTGAAACCAAACATAACTCCTTCCAAATCAAAATCAGCATCTTTAATTTGGAACTCTCCGAGGTTCTAACCTCAGAATAATTTTGTGTCCAAGAAAATTTAGTGTAACCTTCTTCGAATTTTTCTAATCCACCTACCCCAACAAGTGAAGACACTGTTTGAAATGTTTTAAAAGTTTTATTTTTTAAGGAAAAATAATGATTTAAAACTTGTTTAATCAAGAACGTTTTAATTTTTTGCACTCGTCAATGTCGCTATTTTCATTTGATTGATAGCAATAATTCTATTCTATTGGTTTCTATTGGCTTTCAGGTTAGCAGGGTTAACGCTATCAATCAAATGAAAATTGCGACGAACTGGAAAAGTGCACAGCGCAATCTCTTTTTGCGCTACAAAATTTGCTGCTTTCTTTAAAACGAGTTTTAGACTGTTAGTTTTTCTGAAAAATAGAGATTCTATAAAATTTCAAACCATGTGTTGTATGCACACTTTATGGGGGCAGGTGAACTAAAAATTTCAAAGTCATATTATTGGGTCGTTCGATAATTAATGTCATTTTTCAATTTTTTAAAAATGAATTTATTTATATTAATATTTGATGTAAATCAGTGATATATTGAGTATTTTGATGGATGACGTTTGGCCATCCTTTGTTCGGTATGTCGAAAAATTCCACGTCTGAAGATAACGAAGACGTTCGAAAATAATGTAAGTGACGCCATCACTACTACATAAAAATACTCAGTTCACGCCATCTATGAGAAAAAGGCGTCACAAATTATCGAGCAACCCAATAAATTTTCTCAGAGAAAAATGTAATTCTCTAGCGAGTCTCTGGTTTAATGTGGAAGAAACTCGTTTTGCTTTGAGAGATGTTCATTGTGATGTCAGAAGCGTCAAGCCTGATCAGAAGTACGTCCAATTTGTTATGATGATTTGAAAATTGTCTAAATTGACGTCGAGATGGTATATGGCATTATCTAGAACGTAATCGTTTAGCATTGATCTTACACATCTTCTATTATGGTGTCCCACACGGAATGTCGCTCCAGACCGAAAAGTTAAATTGATACAAAGGAAATAAAACCAAACTTAATCAGGTGATATATTCTCCACAATTATCCACAACCTCCGCCAAAGTACGGCAAAGATTGGATCCCGTCTTTAAAGAAATGAGCTGGCCGCGAGTGAGGAAGTTGGTCACCCAAATCCGGATTTCGTCATAGTCGGCGAACTTTTTCTCAGCCAAGGCGTGTTGCATCGAGCGGAATGTGTGGTAGTCGGATGGGGCAATGTGAGGGCTGCACAGCAGATGAGGCGGAATGGTCCAGCCAATTTTCTGCCGGACGACTTTTGCTATATGAGGCCTCGCATGAACATGCAGCAAGTTGGTCGAGGACGTGTAAACTCAGTTTGGATTTAAATTTGGGGCAGGATTTGGAGTAGGATCTGGAGCAGACAAGCTCTACTGCTCTTAAGTCGATCTTGTCGGATCGGCTTCAACGGCAATCCATGAAAGGTCGTTATACAGGATAGGCGCTTGTCTTCCGTGCTTTTCTTCTTCAAGACTCTCGCCGCCGGCGGCAAAACGTTGAAACCACCGCTCGCACTGTCTTTTGAAAACGACGTCTTCGCCAAATGCAGCTGTCAACGAGCGATGCGATTCCGCAGCGGATTTCTTCAATTTGAAGTCGTAGAGCAGACACGCGCGCATTCATTTTCTGGTCCATTGTAGTCTGAAGGCTATAGTTCCAGAATTTCGTCTCCCTAATTTCTCTATTGAAATCCTTACTAAGTTCTGAACCTATCGAGAAGATTTTCTGCTGCAGACTACAAGATTCGAACATTCACAAAGTGATGGATCAAGAAGCACCATACAACAGCAGTCAGCTGGGTGCCTCGTAGTTAAGCTATCTGTCATGTCTTGTCCGTCAAAGATGAAACTCTGAGAACGATGTCGTCCTCTTTCCTATCGATTATCGTGCGTCCTTTTTTCTTTTATTTCTTCATTTTTTTATTTAGACGTGCAACTAGATACAATTACATGCAGTGAAAATACAAAACACTCAACAACAAGAAAAACAACACTACAACACAACGCGAAGTAACTACTTAGTTACTCTAGGAGATACCTGTCCACGAGCCTCTTAAACTGAGCTAATGAATTAGGGAACGCATGTTTTTTTTTGAGAACGTTAAAAACTCAGAGCCGGCCCTTTGGGTAAAAAAGGAAGCACGTATAGAGCTCTTGGCCTTGGAGAAATGGATTTTCCTCTGGCTACCTCTTGTGTTGGAGTTTTGTAGCGTGTAGAACTCATCAAGCTTTAGTGCTACCAGTTCAGTAATCATTTTGAAAATTATCAGCAAGTCATTCCGTTTCCTACAAGTCCCAAGACTGGAGATTCTGAAAATTTTGTTGCGATTAGAGGCTGAAGGTATGGTGTTGTAATCATGCCCATATAAGCGTATGCAGAGCTTTCTAGTGAAACCATTCTGAACTGCTTCAAGCCTTTGTACACTTCTCTTCAAGTGGGGACTAAAGACTGTGGTACCGTATTCTAGTACAGGGCGAACATATGATTTATATGCTATCAAAAAGTGTGGTGCTGATTTTATAGACAAGGATTTAAATATGTTGCCAACAATTCTCTCATCCTTCTTTGCGATGCTTTCACAGTGGTCAGTCTTCTTCTTCTTCTTCAGCGTTTGTCCCGCATCGTAGCGGGGTCCGCTATTCTGGTGTTATGACGCCACCTTTCCCGATCCTGCGCTTGATCAGGGTGGACGCCAGTTACTTTCATGTCCGTGTGTAACGTATCTAACCAGCGCTGCTTCGGGCGCCCTCTAGGCCGCTTTCCTATTACCTCGAAGTTAGGGCCTATCTTGCGGACGCTGTCTTCCTTTCCACGCAGAACGTGGCCGTACCATCGCAAGCGAGCTTCGCGCATCTTGTCGGCTATCGGCGCAACACTGAACTTCTGCCCAATAGCATCGTTTCGAATGCGGTCCATGCGCGTGACTCCAGCCGTCCAGCGAAGCATCTTCGTCTCCATGACGCTGAGGCGCGTTTCAACTTCCCTGGTCGCAGGCCAACACTCAGCGCCGTACATCGCTACTGGCCGGACGACTGCTCTGTATATCTTCGACTTCAAGCGCTCTGGTATCTTCTTGTCGCAGAGCACGCCAGTCAACGAGCGCCACTTGGACCAAGCTGCACTCACGCGTGAATTCACTTCGACCATCAGTTTGCCGTCAGACGCGACTGCTGATCCCAGGTACTTAAAGACCGAAGTGCGTGGGAGCTCGATGCCGTTAACCTTGATGGAGCTGGACTCAGTAACGTCCGTCGTTAGATATTCGGTCTTCTTCACGTTCAATTTGAGTCCAAACCGCTCCAAGCGATCACACCAAGCTTGCACCTCTCGCTCGAGTTTCTTTATCTTCGCTAGCGAGCATTACGTCATCAGCATAAAGCAACGTCCAAGGGACGGGGATCTGAAGATCTCGTGTGATGGCATCCATGACGACAACAAAGAGGAGTGGGGAAAGCGCAGAACCCTGGTGTACCCCGACAGAGAAGGGAAACTCCATCGAGGTTCCAGCTGCAGCTTGAACTCGACTCTTTGGACAAGAGTAGAGAATTCGCACCCACTCTATGCGCTCTTCGGGAACTCCATGATGTCGCAAGGCGTACCATATCACTTCACGCGGTACGCGGTCAAAGGCCTTCTCCAAGTCGAGGAAGGCGATATGCACTGCCTTCTGTTTCTCGCTATGCTTTTCTAACAGGAGGCGGGCGGCGTGTATGGCATCAACGGTGCCACAGCCAGCCACGAAGCCGCACTGATTGCTGGACAGCTGGACGATGTCCCGAATTCGTCCATCGACAATTCGCTCAAAGATCTTCATGCTGTGCGAAAGCAAGCGAATCGGACGGTAATTGGAGCAGTCTGCAGGACTGCCCTTCTTCTTCCAAATCGGAATCGTCGTACTTTGGCGCCAACTCTCAGGCACCTTTTTCTCCGCCACAACCTGATTAAAGAACTTCGCCAACCACTCAGCAGGGTACCAAAACTTCGACTTCCACAGTTCAGCTGCCACGTCGTCGGGCCCAGTCGCTTTGCCTGGCCTCATCTTTTTCAAAGCCGCTTCAATCTCCTCCACGGTGATCTTCTGAACGGGGCCGTGGGTTGAAGCCGTTGAGGGAATGGCTGGATGAGGAAATTCTACCGTAGAAATTTCCTCAAAGTAATCGCGCCATCGCTTCAATGCCTTCTTGCGGTCCATAAGAAGATGGCCGTTCTCATCATTGATGCCGAAGAACTTCTCGATGTCCTCGGATTTATTATAGACAAAAATCACTTTCACTGACCACTGCTTTCACAGTGGTCAGTGAAAGTGATTATTTTTTGTCTATAATAAATCCCAGATCTCGTATGAAGAACTTCAGTTTTTGAAGCAGACAGAGGTAGTTTCCACTTGCCAGACCAATCAGCAGTCTCCTCTATGGCGCTTTGCAAAGCCAAGCAATCTTCTGGTTTGCCAATATTTTTGTAGTTTTACGTCATCAGCAAACATACTACACTTCACGTTGAACTTCTCTGTTTGATCTGGTAGGTCGGAAGTGTAGATAGTAAAGAGAACTGGTGATAATACCCCACCCTGAGGTACTCCACTGGTTACCCTATACGTATCCGAAAAGGAATCATTGACTTTCACTTGGAGAGTTCTGTCCAGTATAAAACTTTTTATCCACTCTTCATCCACATCTTTTATCCTATGGGATGCGCCATGCATTCGCCACACCAGAGCTAAAGGGAATGGAATGTCGAGCATTTCCCTTAGAGACGAAAGATTGAACCTTTCGTATGTCTGCTTCAGTATCCAAGGCCAGTAACGCCGGCCGCTGATGTTTGTGTTTGATTGTCTTTAGAATGCGCTATCAAAGGGAGGGATCTGTCAGCATGAAGACCGTACATCAAGGTAAAAACGAGCGAACGAAGCTATGTAATCTTATATTGCAAATAGAGCTGTATTCTAGTGGCAATAGTACGCTGTAGTATCTGAATCCATTTCTTCACTTGTTTCCAAATACTGCTGCTAGTCGATTGTTCTGTTTTCGCATCGCTAAGGAAATTTTTTTGAAGCCGTTTTGATTTTAAAAAAATAGTTGTATAATTGATTCATATTTTTTTATTAATTCATACTATTTTCGTTTAATTTATAGCAAAATAATTTTGAAGATGAAAAAATTAATGAGCTTGAAGAACATGTTTACCTATCGCTGTGGAGCTGAATAGATTCCATGCTTACCATTTAAGGCTTAAAACGTTGGACCCCATCCATATTATTTTTTATTTTTTCATTTTTTAAATTTTTTATGGGATCTGTGGACACTTTTCAATTCCAATTTTACACACGGCTTCTTAATGTTAGTTATTGATGTTACATAAGAAATTTTTGGCGATTACTCTGTTTTTCGTAACAAAGGACAGTTTTAGCGCGTTTATAAATAAAGGATAAAGGACGGCGTTATTCAATCCTTTTGGGATGCGCCACGCATTCTACTTCTACGAGATGTCGTGGAGTCGATTTGAATGCGTATTTGGTCCATACAAATACTTGCGGGGGCCAGCCGATGATGAGGTCAGCGCTTTATCCTTTCCAGACATGTCTGATACCAATTCACCGATCCCGGAGGGATGGAAGGCTTGGTTGGCCTAGGCGGGAAATCCGAACCAGGAACCTGGTATCGGGTGCACGGACAGTCGGCAACTTCTCCGACTGCGCTACACGCGCCCTAACGCGTTTATAAATAAAATAATGGCATTGAATACTTTCCATAGCAAGTCTTTGAAATCGAGCCGAAAATCTTTCAAATCAAAATGAGCGTCATACAGATAAAAGCAGGGACCCTTGCTCTAATAATAGGGTTGAAAAAATGTGCTCAAGAAAAATTTTGTATGACCCTCTTTAAAAATGCTTACTTCTCCTGCAGAAAGAACTGAACTCGCTCTTTTAAGTTTTATAATTTTGTAATTTTTATTTAGAAATAGTTGTGTAAAGCTTATTTCAAAGCACGCAGTCGGTGGAAAACGCCAGTTGTCGTGTGAACTCGATTCAAGGTTCTTAACCCGCCCAGGGCAACCAACCATAAGCTTTCCATTCCCCTTGGATTGTAGAATTAATACTAGACATGTCTGGAAAGGACAAAACACTGAAGTGTTCTTTGACGGGCCACCGGAAGTCACTGTGATCCAATTGCCTACATGATATTCCGTGGAAGCAGAATGCGTGGCGTATCTTGCAAAGGAAATAACAACGTCTTTATTCTAATCCTTTCCCATCTGTTCTAAAGTACGAGAAAGCAGCAATTTGTTGCTCTGTTTAGGAATAGTTTGCTAATCTGTTTAAAGATCGATCGATATGTAGTTATAAAGATTTGAAGATCGCGCCATGCAGTTGTCTAGCCCGACACGACTTTCGCTTGATTGATAGTGTACCTTCAAAGAGCGAACTGAACAGAAGATAATTGTGTACTTTATTTATTTAGTTGCTTACTAATACCTTACTTTTTCATTTTCTTATACCGTTGACATAAGTTGAACTTCAGACAAGCAGTTGTTTTACTACAAGTCAAAGGAATGTTGCTACGACCCGGACTAGTGCATGGCGCGACTTTTTCTTCTAGCACTACAAAATTGCTTATTATTTTACCTTTAAAAGTAAGAGACTTACAACATTTCAAAAAATGTGCACAAAATCTCAGACAAGGTAATACCAAGTTCTACTTGAACAAAAATAATTATTTTAGACTTCTTTATTAGCGTTGGCTTCATCTGGAAGGCGCCCGCTTTGATTTTGAAGATTTTGTGTTTGGTTTCAGAAGTGACCAGTTTGCCTTGAAAATGTCCTGTTTGACGTTTTTGACTTGGCAACCTGATGCCGCTATCAGTGTGGAGAAAAGCTGGAATACATTATGCTGAACGTGAATTTTACGGTGCCCGAAGAGGACTTACGGATGCAGTCCGACACGCCATCCGTCCACCAGACGACCTCGGAACTGTCCCCTCCTGTTGGCATTTACGACTTGCGCGATCCGCATGAATCACACGCAGAGCCGCTTGCGCAGCCATCGCTTCCTTTGGCGGCGAATTCTCCGCAAACAACTGACAGCTCGACGAATTCTTGATCGTTCGTCTTCTGATCTTCTTCCATTCATTTTCATGCCGACATTGCTGTCACTCGCCCTTGCGCTTTTAGGAGTAAACATCCTGGAATTTTTAGCTGTTTTTCAGGTCATCTAGATAGCGACTGTGAACACCACAAGCTAACAACAGAACCATTCCCCCGACTGGAAATGTGTTGTTGACCTAAAGCGGGTGCTGATATACCGTAGCAATTCGCTACGATAGCGTTCAGGTGCGTCTTTGTTGTTTCACGCCCTGGTGCTGTTTTCTAGACGTTCCGTTAGGGGCTTCGTAATGTTCGTTTGTACTGTTTTCTCGTCAAGTTGGACACGTTTCTTAGCAATTTTGAAGTTTTTGAGATCAAGCTGGACATTCTACAAAGCAAAACGAGCTTCTTCCACAAAAAGAAGAAATGAAAAATAGAAAAGAAAAGAAAAAAAGAAAAATTAAAATGGAAACTGTGTTTGGGATGGTTGAAACAATTTTTGTTAGATTAAAATTTATTACTTTCTTTGAAATTTTCAACTCAGTTTCCAGTAAGCTAACATATTCTTTGAAATTTTTGGCGAAGTTTCTGTTTGCATGGAGTTTGACACCTGTTAACGATACAACAAAACAACTGTAAAAAAACACGCTATCTCCACTTTGGTAATACGAATATAATGTAATACGACTCACGAACATGAGCGGGTAATTCATACCCGCCCTAGGCGTTTTGAATAAAATTCTGATCCATGTCGCGAATGTGGACAGCATTGGGAGGTGGGAACGTATCAGCGAATCATGCCACATCGAATAGTTACGCCATGCAAAGAGTGTCGGTATGATTGGCACAATAATTGGCTGGCGTGAATTGCTGAGGCAGCGATTGAGGGGACTTCGATCCTAGAAGAAAAGTTGGTCCATGTCGCGAATGTGGACAGCATTGGGGGTGGGCACGTGTCAGCGAATCACGCATCATCGAGTCGGTTCCCATTCGGGAGGGTATGTATAGGAAGTACCCTGATAGGCTGGCGTGTTCGGTAGATGATCTGCTTGGTTATGATTGGCTGGCGCGTTCTCACATGCCAATGCTGATCACCTTCGTTACATCGACAGAAATTCTTCAAAAAGGGTGCTGTTTTAGAAAATCAAAGTCAAAATCAAGTTGAATTCAATCTGAGCTCAAATCCTTGCGACAATGATTGAGTGGACGTCGATGTTAGAAGAAAATCGGCCCATGTCGCGAATACGAACAACATTGGGAGGTGGGAACGTGGCAACCAATCAGAACCCTGATTGGCTGGTGTGTGCTCGGTCGATGATCTGCTCGGTTATGATTGCCTGGCGCGTTCCCACATACCAATGCTGCTCACCTTCGTGACATCGACCGAAATTCTTCAAAAGGGAATAACTCAACATTTGGTTCGTAAAAGATTTTCTCGCCAAAGCAGCGCGGTTTTAGAAAAATCAAAGTCAAAATGAAGTTAAATTTAATCGGAACTTAAATCCTTGCGGCAAGTGGTCGATGTTAGAAAAAAAATCGGTCCATGTCGGGAATGTGGGCAGCACTGGGCGGTGGGAACGTGCCAGCCAATCAGGCCGTATCGAATGGTTGTGCCATGTAGAGAGGGCCTGATTGGCTGGCCTGTGGACGAAAGGTGATCTGCTTCGCTATGATTGACTGGCGCCTTTCCACATTCCAATGCTGCTCACATTCACGACATGGATCCAATTCTTCGAAAAGAGCATTACTGAGCATCATGGTTCGCAAAAGATTTTACAGTCGAATCAGCGTGATTGTAGAAAAGTTAAATCGAGCGACACTCAAATGCTTGAGGCAATGACTAAGTTGGCATCAATCCGAGAAGAAAGTTCGGTCCATGTCGTGAACGTGGGCAGTATTTTGGGAGGTGAAAATGCGCTAGCCAATCATAACCGATAATGATGTTCGATGATGCTGTGATTTGAAAGATGTTCAGTTTGGAATCAAAAGCGTCAAGCTTGCTTAAAAGAGTCTCAAATGTGATTTGAAAAGTTAATTCCATTTTGACGTGAAAATGCTATAAAATATGAGCCCTGGTCGCGAATATGGGCAGCATTAGGCGATGGGTACGGGCAAGCAAGTTAGGCTGCGCTGAATGAGCGTACCATTCAGAAAGAGCTTGCGCGATTGGTGCCCTGATTGGCCGGCGTGTGTTCAGCCGGTGTTCAGGTCGGTTATGATTGGCTAGCGTATTTTCACCCCCCCCCCCCAAATGCTGTCCACATTCACGACAAGGACCGGTGTTTCTTTTAAGATTGATGTCCGCTTAATGATTGCCTCAAGAATTTGAGTCCTGCTCGATTGAACTTTTCTAAAACTCACAAAACTCAAGTCAACTCAAGTCTGTTAAGTGTTATATTTTTCTTCGATTACGTTTCTTTTCTTGTATTGAGCGCAAACATGTACAATCAATCAATAAATCAATAAAGCAATAAAACCATGCTGATTCAGCGGTAGAATCTTTTGCGGGCACGATGTCTAGTAATCCCCTTTTCAAAGAGTTTGGGTGCGTGTCGCGAATGTGGGCAGCATTGGAATGTGGGAACGCGCCAGCCAATCATGGCTAAGCAGAGCACCGCCCGTACACACGCCAGCCAATCAGGCTACTGATCGTACAGGCCCTCTCTGCAAGGCACAATCATTCGATGCGGCCTGATTGGTTGCCACGTTCCCACCTCCCAATGTTGTCCGTACTTGCGACATGGCTCGATCTTCTGCTAACATCGACGTCCACTCAATCATTGCCGCAAGGATTTGAGTTCCGATTAAATTTAACTTGATTTTGACTTAGATTTTCTAAAACAGTGCCCTTTCTGAAGAATTTCGGTCGATGTAACGAAGGTCGGCAGCATTGGCATGTGAGAACGCGCCAGTCAATCATAGCCAAGCAAATCACCGACCAAACACTCGCCAGCTAATCAGGATACTGATTGCTTGCCACGTTCCCAGCTCCAGTGCTGCCCACATTCGCGACATTGCCCGGTTTTTCCTCTAAGATTGATGTTCACTCAAATATTGCCGCAAGGTTTTGAGCTTTGATTAAATCAAACTGGATTTTGACTTTGATTTAATTTTTCTAAAACCGTGCTGATTTGGCGATAAAATCTTCCAGGAACCGATTTGTTGAGTTATTCCCTTTTTGAAGAACTTCGGGCCTTGTCGCGAAGGTGAGCAGCATGTGAGAACGCGCCAGCCAATCATAACCAAGCAGATCACCGACCAAACACACACCAGCCAATCAGGGTACTGACTATACATACCCTCCCTGAATGGCACACCAATTCGATGCGGCCCGATTCGCTGGCACGTGCAATGGTGCCCACATTCGCGACATGGATCAGAATTTTGTTCAAAAAGCCTACAGAAAATAGTGTGATACTCAGGGGCGGGTCTGAATCACCCGCTCACGTTCGTAAGTCGCACTAGCAACACTGTTCTCGATCCTAAACAGCTGCCCCTCCCCTTTTCCAGTGACTTTTCGGGCTTTAGCCCCAAGCGACAGCCCGATGGTCACCGGAAAAGTGCAGCATATCAGATGTCAGTGTGCAGGCAGAGTCGTACAGCCGTCAGTGCTTTCAGAATGACCACCACCACAGCTGTCTGAGCCGCGAGGACACCGCACGAGGCACGGAGCGAAGCGAAGCGGCGACTCGGGTGACGTTCGTGATGGCGACGGCGATCCGAGAACCGGACCCCTGCTCCACCACCACCGGTGCCGGCGCCGTCAAACGAGGCAGTCGCGTACGGGCTCTCGCGCACAGGTTCGTCCTTCTCCGCTGCTAAACCGCTAAGCCTCAGTTGGCCTTCTCGGCCGTTCATCTTTGCGGGCGCACAGCGTTCCTTCCCTTCGACGGGCTCGAAATAGACACTCCAGCCGGCCGGTTGGTGGCTGTTTTCGGAAATCACTTCCTGGAGCCAGATTCATCAATCGCTTACCGGCCGGTAACGGTGAAAGTACCGCCAAACCCCCTGATACCGGCATTCATTAGCGTCGGGTTTGGCTGTACTTTTCACCGTCAGTGGGCGGCAAACGGTTGACGAAACTGGCCCTGGTCTATTCCCCCTTTCGTCGAGGCCTTCTCCTGTCTCTTTGGTTGCCCAATTTTTTACTGACTTTGTGCTCATCCCAATTTTTACCACTTTTTGAACAACATAAAATTTGCACCTCTTAATTTGCGTCGGATTTTTCAGTTTATTTTGAAAAACAGGAAATGAAAAGTCGGGAAAAAATCAGCTCACTCTGTTTGTTGAAAAATCGAAAATCAGAAAATCGAAAAAATTGAAAAATCTTACTCAGTTTGCTTTGTAAAGGCCTTAAAAATTCAAAGCGTAATATTTTGCAAAGGAGAAAAATTGTAGTGGATTCTTTTCTTCCGCATTTTCGCATTCCCTGCGATATTGTGTGTGTTTGTTTCGCTTTCTAGCTGTGCCTCCCTCCGACTAGGATGGACCCAAATAGATCGATCTGAGAAGAGTTTGCCCTTAAGGTCGCGCCTTGCACTTGCCTATGCTTCGAAATTCTCTCTTGATTGATATTGCAAATGTCATTCCACTTACAGAAGAAAGTTTTGGAGTTGAATAACGGACGAGATTTTACGTCCGACTTGACCGAACCCTTATTTTTTGTAACGATCTGAAAAACGGACCCAGAAGTGTTACTCTGAGCCGGACCAAAAAATTAAATAGCTGCGCCATGATCCGAAGGAAATCTGACCCTAAAATGCGTTCTCGGGCCAGATTCATCAACGACTTACAGCAATTTAACAGAGATTTTACAGCCGAAATTGCTGAATAAACGCGAATCAACGCGGCTTGTCATCAGGCGACATGGTAAAGTGTTAGCGTTATCAGGAATTTCGGCTGTAATTTTTCTGTTAAATCTCTGTAAGTCGTTGATGAATCCAACCCCTGGTGTCCAAGACTCAATCTCGGAGGTTAAAGGTACTGATAATGGAAAAAATCGCATAGTAGTCCAATTATAATGCAGTCTATGATTCTCAGCTGTGATTTTAGATTGTTGAGGATTATTGATTAAGATGATATGATAATATTATTGATTAGTGAAATTACTATTGATTAAAGTTATTGATTTGTGCCTATTCTAGACAATTTTTTTTACTCGAAGAATAACATGACTGTCTCGCTTTTAAGTTCTCGGAGGCATAAGGAGCCTTACTTTAGACTTAAAATGCCATAAAAAATCTTGAATAGCCAGGATTGATGATCGAAGAATAAGACTTGGCATCCGTATACTTCTCAACTGCAAAACCTCAAGCAGATCGCATATATGTACATAAGCAATCAAGTAGACATCGAGGCAGATGTATGGTGCGATCTCAGTATAGCTATAAGATTTTTGGTACATGTCGCGAAAGCGAGCAGCATTTATAGGTGGGAGCGCGCCAGCCAATAAGAACCGAGCAAAGCACAGACCAATCACATGCCAGCCGACCACATAGACTGCACACGCCTTCTCTGAATGGCACGCTCAGTCAATGCGGCCTTACTGGAGGAAGGGGCGTTCCCATCTCCCAATGCTGTCCGTCTTAACGATATATACCGGATTTTTTCTCTTTTCTTTAAAATAAGCCATAGAACTTTGCTGTAACGAATGGTGTAAGAGTTTTATTTTTTATGATAATATTTAATAAATTATTAGTATTTAATATTTGGGTACATGTCGCGTATGTGAGCAGCACTAGTAGATGGGAGCGTGTCAGCCAATAATAACCAAACAGAGCACAGCCCGAACGCATGCCAGCCTATCAGGGTACCTACTGTATACGTCCTCTCTGAACGGCATGCCCAATCAATGTGGTCTGATTGGTTAAGGTGTTCCCACCTACCAATGCTGCCCACATACGCGACATATACCTGTCACCTGTATCACCTGTCGTCCCGTTGATCATCGACTTGCTCGAGCGGGCGCCAGCAGCGTCTCCATTCGTCCCTGTCGCGTGCCAGAGTGGTCCAATGGATCCTCCTCGCTCGAGGGACACGAAGAGCGTCATATCGGTCGTTCAGGGCTTTCACGAAGAAGTCCGACCAACGCGTTGGTGGGCGTCCTGGTGTTCTTTTGACATCCCGCGGAATCCAGTCTGTGACGGCTCTCGTCCAGCGGGTGTCTGCGAATCGCATTACGTGGCCGGCCCACCTAATTTTCGACGACTTGGCCCATGCGACAGCGTCTCTGATCTTCGAACGTCGGCGAAGCTCGGAACTCCGGAGGCCTTCTCTCACTTGCGTGAGTCGTGTCACTCCGAGCATCGTCCTCTCGATTCCACGCTGCGCGACGCTGATCGCGTGTTCATCCTGCTTTCGTATAGCCCAGGTCTCTGAGGCGTATGTTAGGGCAGGAAGAACAGTGGAGTCGAATAGGTGGGCACGGAGTCGGACGTTCTTCGTTTTCTTCACGACTTCTTCGACGCTCTTGAAAGCTCCCCAAGCCGCTCGTTTCCTCCTGCTCAGCTCTGGTGCTAGGTCGTTGGCCATGTTGACTTCGCGACCCAGATACACATAGCTGGAGCATTCGGAGATGTTCGTTCCGTTGAGCGAGAATGGGGCATCAGAAACCCATCCGTTCTTCATGAACATCGTCTTCGTAAGATTCAGCTGCAGTCCAACGCTTCCACATACACGATCGAAGTCGGCCAGCATTCGCTCCGCCTGAGTGATGCTCGGTGTTATGAGCACGATGTCGTCAGCGAAGCGAAGATGGTGCAGTTGCCGGCCGTCGACCTTCACTCCCATGTCATCCCATTCTAGTTCGCGCATGACGTTTTCGAGGGTGGCGCTGAAGAGCTTCGGGGATATGGTATCCCCTTGTCGAACCCCTCTCTTCACGTCAATGACGACGTCGTTGTAGAATGGTGAGATCTTGGTCGTGAATCCACTGTACAGCTCTCGAAGGACTCTGATGTACTGAGTAGGAACGCCCTGGGTGAGCAGGGCTTCCATAACCGCTTCAGTCTCGACGGAGTCGAATGCCTTCTTCAGGTCAATGAACGTAAGGCACAGCGGCAGCTTGTACTCTCGCGACACTTCGATGAGCTTCGTAATGGTGTGTATGTGGTCGATCGTGCTGAATCCTCTCCGAAATCCTGCTTGTTCGCATGGCTGTCCTTCGTCCAGCGTTCTACTAATCCTATTCAGGATGACTCGAGTGAACAGCTTGTAGACTACGGACAGCAGGCAGATCGGGCGATAGTTGCCAATGTCGTGCACGTCTCCCTTCTTGTACAGCAAGACGGTCTTGCTGGTCTTCCACTGAGATGGAACCTTGCATTCGGACAGGTAGCGTGTGAAGAGCCGCGCCAAGGTGTTGATGAGCGCTGGCGGGAGGTTCTTCAGGTGTTCAGCTCTGATCCTGTCAGGACCGGGTGCTGTACGTTTCTTCACCGACGAGATGGCGTGTCGGATCTCGGAAGGGAGAACAGAGGGGATGACGTATCCATCCTGCGGAAGATGGCGTAGGGGCAGGTGGACGTGGCTATCGAAGAGATCGGAGTAGAAGTCGTGGATGACTTTCTCCATGGTCCTTCTGGAAGAGGTGACGGTTCCGTCAGGACGTCGGAGAGCGGTCATCTTGGTCTTGAAGTTGGCGAAGTTCCGGCGGGCATTGCGGATGCTCAGCCCTGCCTCTGCTGCTTCAGCCAACACTTCCGCCCTTCTCTCCTTCAGATCTTCCTTTATCGCCGCTCTGCATAGCTTTGCAAGCTCGGACGTCAGTTGATAGTTGCCTGACGCTCGTGCTGCTCCACGTTGGCGTATCAGCTCGAGAGTTTCCGGAGACAGGCGTCTCTTGGTGGTCTTCAAGCTCTCGGCTCCCTTAGCACTATCGTGGAGATGGTGCACGAAGCGATCGTATTCCTCGTCGACGTTGTCCATGACGGCATCTTCCCAAAGGCCGACAAGAGAGGTGTAGAGATCCCAGTTGATGGTCGTTCTGGGACTCCTCTTCTTGAACTTCGCGGCCTTCTCTCCTTGACGCGAAAAGCGGAACCTCGCGCGAAGGAGGCGGTGGTCCGATCCCGTGTAGAACTTGGGGACAACGGAGACATCGGTCAGGCAATGCTTGCGATTGAAGATGATGTGGTCGATCTCGTTGTGGAACTGGCCACCGGGGGATTCCCAGGTCCATCGTAGGGAGGGAGGCTTCTGGAACTGCGAGTTTCCATGGATGGTCTTGGTCGACATGATAAACTCAGACAGCCTTTCACCTTGCTCGTTCCACTCCAAACCGTGGGTTCCGATGTGAAGTTCTTCCAGCGACCTTCGTGGCCCGATCTTGGCATTGAAGTCGCCGACGATCACCTTGTAGAAGGTGTGATCTTCCTTATAGAACTTCTCCAGCTCCACGTAGAAGGCCTCGACGTCTTCGTCATCGTAGTCGGATGTTGGGGCATACGCGACGAACACAGTCAAGGCTGGCACGGAGCCACATCGCTTCAGTCGCAGACGTCCGATTCGGCTTGTCAGAGACTCGTACGAATCGATGTTCATGGCCAAGTGCGTGTTGACGAGGACACCAACGCCGCCTACTCCCCTGCTGTCGCATGTTCCGAGGAACAGTTCTTCTCCGGAGTCGTAGGCGGCGTGTAGGGGGTGGTGTCTTCTCGTCTCGGTCAGTCCGATGACGTCGTACTTGATCTTCCTGGCTTGCATCATCAGGTCCTCGACGGATGCTTCCGACGCAAGCGTGCGGACGTTGTAAGTACAGATCGTCATCCTAGTCCTTCTCAGTTTGCGCAGCCTGGTTAGGCCCTGAGATTTTAGCAGCCTCTCCGTACTCGTCCTTCCCATCGCTGCAGAAATGGGGGCTCTTTCGGGGTCAGGGGAATGAGGCCCTTTAGTGCTGCTGTGTTTGACTGGAATACAACACGGGTAGCTAGTCAGGCTCTGTCGTGCGGGCGGGGTACTCCGGGCAGCCAGCCAGACTGCCCGAAGGGACGGGGCGAGACTTAAGGCGGCCTCGAATCGCCTTACATGTACTCCCAGTCTTCCGAGTGCAAGCTTTTGGCCGAGCCGACACAGTTACAATCCGCACAGTCACGGACACATCCACGCACACTGTGCACGAACATGCCGCTCCCACGCACAAGGAACGCATCGACCCGACACAGCAGGAGCAAGGAGTCCATCCCTTGCATCCCACCTGCGTCTCTGGGCAGTACACGGTCGCATTTGGTTCGCGTTTAATTCCCCTATCCACCACCCGGGGACACGCCACGTGGCCCTGCGACAAGCGGCCCGAGATCCCTCTTAACAAGAGAGCCCGAAGGCTCTCTATCGAGGGAGATCCGTGGTCGAGGGAGATCCGTGGCCAATATTTGTTTATTTTGACGTTTCATTGCTAGTTTCACCAATGGGCGCGTGGTAGCGCAGTCGGAGGAATATCGGCTGTCGCAGGTTTCCGGTTCGGATTTTCCGCCGAGGCCAACGAATCTTCCATCCCTCCGGGGTCGGCGAATTGGACCGTGTGGAAAGGACTTGTCTGGGAAGGATAAAGCGCTGATTTGTTTGTCAACTGACCAGCGCAAGTCATTGTATCGGCCAAATGCGCGTTCAATTACCTCCATGAAATGCCGTAAAAGTAGGATGCGTGGCGCATCCCAAAAGGGCTTGATTCACGTCGTCTTTTAAAGGATAAAGGAAAAGGACGGCGTTGCTCAATCCCTTCTGGGATGCGCCAGCGCATTCTACTTCTACGGGATGTCGTGGAGGCGACATGAATGCGCATTTGGCCATACAATGACTTGCGGTGGCCAGCCGATGAACAAGTCAGCGCTTTATCCTTCCCAGACAAGTCTGGTACCAATTCACCGACCCCGGAGGGATGGAAGGCTTGGTTGGCCTGGGCGGGAAATCCGAACCAGGAACCTGGTATCGGGTGCACACGACAGTCGCGCCTCCTTCGACTGCGCCACACGCGCCCACGTCGTCTTTTACCTTTCATAATTTCTCCATTACTATTCATGTTCAACAACCGGTATGTCTTCTGGCTGGGGCTACCTCCATTAATGGATTCTGAAGTTTCGAACCCTTCATCATATTCTTTAGAGTTCCATCTTAAAAAGGTATGGCAGACAAAAATCGATAGTATGGATCGATAACGGTTAACCAAGCGATACTATGTACTAGAATCTTCAAGCGATTGCCACCAACAGAGATTTCTTGGCTTAATAAACATGTAGTTGCATTTGTATCTGAATTTCTTCGCGAGATTCCCTCTTCTGAAAAAGTTTGGGCACATTGGCTCTTGCCTTCTTTGAAAATTTTCCTCTTACTTTAGTTGCTTGGCTAAAACCAACTCTTCAACTGATTTTACAACTAATTCTTCGCTAGCAAACTAGGCAGAATCCATCAGCCACCTTCCTTCCAGCTGTTTGCAGGTATTCTCCTAAAATTGGAGGTCATTGAGAGATTCCATAGGTGTCGCGGAGGTTCGTGAGTTTCACGAAAAAGATGGCGATCTCCACTAATTTGTGCGCGATACGAGATTTCGAGCAGTGATTTACCAGCCTTCTAATTCACAGTTTCACTGAAAAAATCTCCTTCGTTGGCCGTGGTGTTCAGTCCTGACTCCGCAGCGTTCTGTGTTCGGACCAATTATTCTTTCCAGGGCTGGCTATGCAGCTCGAAGTCTCAAAGTCCAGCTCTGTTGTCTTGCTGAACGCTCTTCACATTCATGCATTCACTTTTGTGAATGTCTTGAGCATTTAATATTTAAAACAAGGTTTTCAGGAAGATTCCTTTACTATTTAACCAGTTTAACTATCTATTTCTGCTTTGATTTAGTTAACAATTTTTATTTTCTACTCAACTCAGCTTTATTATTTCATGTATAAGATCACTTGTGTCGAATTTAGAATTCATTTATTGCGTTTGTATATAGAAATTTTGCATGAATAATAATAGGCATCCTTATCAAAGTTGCAAAGGCGCTGGATGGGTGAAAACAAGGAACCAGTGAAATGACTAATGGTTGTTTTGAACTCGTAAATTACGTCTACAGAGTGGACTTTGCTCTTAAGATCTGTTAAATAAAGTGGTACACAACGCTGCAGTTGCAGTATCTCTTTCAATATAAACTATCTTCACTTTAAAGTGGACACTCTTCATTCTGAACAGAACCCTTTTTCAGAACAGACACATCAAGTCGTAGAAAGTCAATATACTTTGATACTTTAATACCTACCTTGATGGTCCTTTCGTCGGCTGGAGGTCTTCTCAGCGGGGACCACAACTCTTCCAGACCGCTCGATCTCTGGCTGCTTGCATCCAGCGAGGCAGACTCCGTTCTCTGAAAGATCTTGAGAATGAGCCTGCCCATCGCGTTGGCGATTGTCCCAGTGGTCTCTTATGGTCTCTTGGCAGCCATTCTGTGACACGGAGACTCCATCTATCGTCCTTTCGTCGAAGCAGGTGTCCGGCCCAGCGATATTTGGACTTCTTCATGTACTGCAGCGGGTCTGCTAATTGCGACTTCTCCCGTAGCTCCGAGCTTCGTAGGCCTTCTTGCCATTGCTGACGAAGGCTTGTCCTCAGAAGGCGTCTCTCCAGTGCACGATGCGTAGTTTGCATCGCTCTGGCGATTGTCTTGTTGTCGGGCCAGGTTTCCGTCGCGTAACACATCGCAGGCAGTACAGAGGCGTTGAATATCGAGGCCCTGAGGCCGGGATCCTTGACCTGATCGGTGACTTCGCGAATCGAACTGAAGGCTGCCCATGCTGCGCGTCTCCTGCGGGCGATTTCAGGAGCGAGGTCGTTATCCATGTTCAGCTCTCTTCCCAGATAGACGTAGGAGTCGACCTGTTGTAGAGCGACTCCATTTGACCTTACGAGTCCCGTGTCACACCACTGGTTGACCATAAACTGCGTTTTGGACATATTCTTGTCCAATCCAATCTTCATACCTGCCACATTGAGCTCGTTCAGCATTTCCTCGACTTCTGCCGTGCTGGTAGAGATGAGAACAATATCGTCGGCGAAGCGAAGGTTGCTGATCCGTTTACCGTCGACAAGGTAGCCTTTATCGTCCCAGTTCAAGTCTTTCATGGCATCCTGGAGTGCCGCTGTGAATAGCTTGGGAGAAATCGTGTCTCCCTGCCGTACTCCTTTCCCGATAGGGATTTTAAGCTTTCGATCGAACAGCTGGATGGTAGTCGATGTGTTCGAGAAGCATTCGTCGAGAAGTCGGATGTAGGGCGATGGTATACCAGCATGCACAAGCGCGTTCAGAACGGCGTTGGTTTCCACAGAGTCGAACGCTTTCCGATAATCCACGAAGACAAGGACAAGTGGGAGGTGGTATTCGCGGCTCCTCTCGATGAGCTGTGAGACAGTCTGAATATGGTCCATGCAGGAGAAATCCTTGCGAAACCCTGCTTGCTCCACTGGCTGATATTCATCCAAGCAACGCTCCATGCGGTTAAGCAGTATCTTGGTGAAGATCTTGTACACAACCGAGAGAAGACTGATGGGTCGATAGTTGTTGATATCCTCCTGCTGACCTTTTTTGAAGATTAACACTGTTTTCGACTCCTTACATGAGTCCGGAATCCTACCAAGTCGAAGGTAGTGGTTGAAGTGCTTGGCAAGAAGTGAGCAGAGGGCACTGCCACCCGCACGAAGGAGATCAGCAGAAATGCCGTCCGGCCCAGAAAAAGTGTCTAGCTTCATTCTTCTGATGGCATGAGCAACTTCCGGTTCCAGAATGGGAAGTGCTTCCTCTGCTGGCATTAGCATTTGCTGCTGCTGAAAGCAAGAGCAAATGATTGAAATGCTTGGAAGTCAATATAGGCGCTTTAGCTAGGGGAAATCATCTGTTGATTTAAAAGAATGTATTGAGAAAGTCGTCTATTCAGGCAGGGTAACTTGAGAAAAAAGTACACTTTTTGAAAAACGATAAGTGTCACGTCCCTTGTCGAAAACCACCTTTTTAGTATCATTCTAAAGTGCATCTTTTCATGTGAGGAAATTGCGCCGTGCACTCGCCCAAAACATTGCATTGTTCACCTGCTGTACTGATTCTAGATTTGTACGTTTGTAAGCAGTTTTTACATCGCCAATCTAATAGAGGACACGATGTGTAGAGCGAAGGCACGGCACAATCTTTCCACTCCGGCAAATCCCTTGCTTTGTTTGAGACAAAATGATAAGAATTTTGTGCCTTTTGGAACAGTATCGTTATTCTTTCTGGAAACATTTTAAAAGGCGGATTTTTGTATGAGTTTTTCAATTATAAAAAATAATTTTTCTTTTCTGCACCCTCTTTGACACCCTGCAAGGGTGAATTTTCAGTTTCAGGAAAAATTAAAAAATACCGACTTTTTTGTGACTGCACTAGGCTACGTCTATTAAAACTTTGGATGTCTAATTCGGTTTGCAGAATGTCAAGTCTATTTTTAATGGTGTCATTCTTCAAATTTAAAAAATCTAAGGCTTAAGGTGAAAGGTGTCAGGACCGAAGATAAATTCGTACATTGTTCAAGAAAATAATTAAGCCTATAAAGCAAATTTTCCTTTGTCCAACCTCTATCCTGGAATGCGCGCAATTTTTTTATTCAAATATGGTAATTTTCAAGCCAAAGCGAATTCTTTCAACCTAGAATAGGTGTCTGAACATATCATTTTGTCGTAAAATTTTGTGCAAAAAAGAACTCGTCTATCAGGTGGCTTAAATACATAAAGTTACACTGTTAGTGTCCTAGCAATAAAAACTCATATCTTTTCGAATTTTTTGAGGCCCAAAGAAGCAAAAACTTTTGTGCTGTTATATGAATGCACTGCATTATTTATTGCATTACTTTTCACTGTAGATATTTATTTCATGATAGTGAAAATTCGACTAGTCGATAATGTGGCCTACATGTGGGAGGGAGGGAGGCGGGAACGCGCTAACCAATGACCCCGAACAGCGGAAAATCTAAAATCAGCATTTTTTCTGACCTACTTTTGCAACAGTTCATCGTAATGGAGCAGAAAACGGACACGATTTTTGGAACGATTTGTAAAAAAATCCGCTTGAAGGCCAAAAATTGAATTGGTTTCGCCATTCGTCATCTGGGCGGTCCGCTATGGCGAAAGCAAAGCAATTACTCGATGGGTCCTCATCGCACAGCAACCGCCAATTTCCGATTATCGAGCCGCCCGGATAATGGTCCGATTGCCTGCCTGAAGTTTCCAGCCGATTCACCCTCCACATCCCTTTCATTCATGTCGTTTGCTGTCTGGAAAAACTCGCTTTTATCCCGAATCTTTTGGATTTCAACGCTCTGAAGTCCACAAGACTTCATTATGTGCATTTGGTGTACTTCATTAATTCTCTTTTAAAAAATCAAAAAATTAGTAAAGTATTAGGTTGGCAACCAATTTCGTGGACTCTCAAGAATCTTCAGCAAAAGTATTTATTAACAAATAACTAATGCCATCTTTAATTGAAATAAGATCCCTCAGAACGCAGAAGTGCTTCCTATATATCAGGTAGCTGGTCTATCCCACGGCCATAGAATTATTGTGCTTTTAAGGCCAAGAATCTTTGGAGGTGCATTTTGACCCGGTCCACATTATTGAATCGTCTTCCAACCAAGAAGTACTGCTCCGAACTAAAAATGTGGTAGTCACTCGGCGCAAGGCATGGGCTGTAAGGTGGATGAGTTTGACGCTCCCAGTCAAGGTCTTCTATTTTTTTGAGGCGTCCGGTTCGCTACGTTCCCTCCGTTTGGTGGTGTCAAGAAGGTATTAACTTCTGGGAGCTCGTCAAGAACGGTTCCAGCATTAATGCTGTAATCTACTCTTCGCAACCTGGCCGCGCGCAGGCTGAACTCCGCTGGAATCGGTTCAGACAGATTTTCAGGAGCGGAATTATCTATCAGCAAGATAACGCGAGATCACACGTCACGAATCGGGAGCTTCAAAAAATCGAAGACCTTAGCTGGGAGCGTTTAACTCAGCCACCTTACAGCAGGGCTGTGCGCCAAATGACTAGCACCTTCATAGCTCGCTGCAGCACTTCTTGTTTGGAGAACGACTTATTAATGTGGACCATGTCAAAATGCACCTCCAAGGATTCTTGGCTTCAAAAGCACAAGAATTCGACAGCTGTGGGATGGGCCAGGTAGCTGATAAATGGGAAGCAGTCTCGCGTTTCAACAGATCTTACTTTGATTGAAAACTATTATTTGTTATTTGTTTATGAATACTTTTGTTGAAGCCGCTTGAGAGTCCACGAAATTAGTTGCCAACCTAATATATTTTCCCTATTGTTGTTATTCGATATTCCGTACATACATGTATATTCCTTACATCTATTCGATTTATGTATTTATTATGAAAGTGCATATACCCCATCTTCACATCAAATTGGGCACTCTTCTAAACAAGGAAATTGAAATCAAAACGATCATCTTCTAAATCGAATCGAGCTTCTTACAGGTTAAACTACAGACTCTCCAAAAAGATTAGATCATTTTTTGTTCAAAAAAATTTTGTGTCACTTTCTTGGAATTTTTTGATTCTAGTAGGTGAGCCTGAAAGCTTGAAATTTTAGAAAATTCTCATTTTTGAGAATGAGTAATGGCTTAAAGCTTGTTTTAAAGCCCGGGAAGGTGGACATTTTCAGTGCTAAAAAATAGACCGCGCCCGGCGCTTGTCCAGGACATTCCTACTTTTATTCGATTGCTAGTAAAATTCCTGTTGTCATGGAGTTTTACACCTGTAAACGATACAACGGGCGCGTAGAGCGCAGTCGGCGGAGGCGCCGGCTGTCGCGTGCACCCGACACCAGGTTCCTGGTTCGGATTTCCCGCCCAGGTCAACCAAGCCTTCCATCCCTCCGGGGTCAGTGAATTGGTTCCGGACTTGTCTGGGAAGGGTAAAGCGTTGACTTCATCGGCTGACCACCGCAAGTCATTGTATGGCCAAGTACGCGTTCAAAATAGCCTCCACGGCATCCCGCAGAAATAGAATGCGTGGGCCATCTCAAAAAGGATTGAGTAACGACGTCCTTTATCCTTTTTATCCTTTAAATGATACAACAAGACAATTGTAAAGAACACTCCTATTCTCGCTTTGTTGTGCACGTAAGCAGCATTTACACTGTCAATCAAGCGTCTCGGCTGTCCATTCGAATGCGTGGCGCGATCTGGTCTTTTAATGCGCCATATGATTGCTAACTTGTTGCATTTTAGAATAAAATGTAGTTTGTCATTTTCTCTTGAAAAATAAGAATTTTATAAAATTATTACAGTAATTATTTCGGCAGCTGGTCTAAAACATTGCAAGGAACGCTATACCAGATTTTCTTAGAGCTAAAAATCATTCTAACCACCTTGGAGAGTCAGTATTTTAACCTGTGGAAAGCTGGTTTCGATGTTGATTTCCGAAGCTGTTTAGATGAGTGTCAAATTCGACGAGGAAATGGTATAAATTATAGCCACATGTCGCGAAGACGCACCGTGAAGGTAAAGGCGCTCTTACCGTAACCGTGACAGGCAATCAGACAGTGCATTAATGATTGACCATTGTGATTACGGTAGGAGCCACCGCGCGTTCCCGCACGCCTACGGTGCTTCTTTGCTACATGTAGAAAGTATATTATATGTACTTGATGAAGTCTTATGGAGTTCAGGGATCTGAAATTCAAGAGAGCTGGGAGAGGAGGGAGCATTTAGAGCTTCACTACTCTTTAGAGAGCGTCTGGTAGTGCAGTCGGATGTGGCGCTGCTTGTCGTGTGTACCCGATTCCATGTTCATGGTTCGGATTTCTCGCCTATGACAAGCAAGCCTTCCATTCCTACGGGGTCTGTGAATTGTTGCCAGACCTGTCTGTGAAATGTAAAGCGCTGACTTGTTCATCGGCTGCCCACCGGAAGGCATTGTATGGACAAATACGCATTCAAATCGTCTCCACGACATCCCATAGAAGTATAATGCGTGGCGCATCCTATGGGGATTGAGTAGAGCCGGCCTTTATCTTTTATCCTTATCCTTAATTTTTCAGAACCTTGCCCCATGTCACCCCTTACAGTACTTGGCAGGCTTTCTTTGAAGGCACAATTTTTCACCATATTTTAAGCCAATGTTTGGAGCGACAATACGAGTTTTCAACGCGCGTTTCCTGCTTTTAAGCCACTTTGTTCCGCCATGTTTCTAGGCCATTTACTCCATCGCGTTTCACCTCGCCGTATCGACAACAGAAATGCGAAAAAATCGAAAAAAAGCAACGAAAAAGGAAATTCTGTAAAAAACCGTGAACTGTTTTAATTAAATTTTAAGTCAAAAAATAGAACAGTCGTTAGCAAGCTGCTGGCAAATAAAAAAATACCGTAGAGTTGAGCTTGGCACCGTTCCATTTTGGGCAGAAGAGATTCTAAAAACAAGGAAAAAGTGTCAACTTTTGAGAAATTCTGGTTTAGTGCGGCTAATTGCATTTTAAGGGAACTTTTTAGGTGTCAGTAAACCCAAAAATCCATCGTCCCTATAGTGGGACCGTTCCGTGGACTTCAGATCGTGATCCATCTGACGCATCTGCGTCAGAATTGGCGATCCAACAGCGAAAGTATCCATTATGCGTCCTCTTGCCACTTCTCCAAAGAGCCAGAACCGCCAGATCTATCCTAGTCAGGGGGACAACCGTAAAGTGTCAGATGCGTGCGTCATTCTATAGCACACAACCACATCCCCTGAATTTAAACGAAAGTCTTCGCACGACGGGAAAGCAGCAAGAGGTGTCGTAGAAGCCCATACAAGGGATT
The DNA here is from genome assembly GCA_947359475.1 of Heligmosomoides polygyrus bakeri. NCBI lineage: Eukaryota > Metazoa > Nematoda > Chromadorea > Rhabditida > Heligmosomidae > Heligmosomoides > Heligmosomoides polygyrus. Next base: position 7,806,560 of record OX375866.1, read on the forward strand.
AGCGATCCAAATCACTAGATGTTCCCCCCCCCCCCCGACTAGGATAGATCCAAACCGCCTTCAGCTTCGCCGTACTACATTCATATCCCTTCCTGGAACTGCAAAGTTGAAGCGGTTCAAAGAATCGGTCTCCCTGGCGGGCGGAGGACTACTCCAGACGGTGATCTTCTTCGAACCCGTTTCGTTCAGCGTCAAAAAGCCGCCTTCAAACCGAGTTGTCATAGTCGATTAGAGGAGGAAGACCTCCTCGTGCGACTAACGGGGGAGAATTCGCACAATGAGTGGAACTGCAAACTTCTACATATTCCTCAAAGGCGGTGTTGTTACACTCCTAGAAAGCGGTTGTTGTTGCTGTAGAATGGGAGGCTTTCTGAAGCCGTTTGAGAGATGAACTCCTCGGATTCCATAGCGTTTATGCGCAAAATAATGTTTTTTGAGAAAAATAATGCCTTCTAACAGCTGACAATGGACCACTTTTCCAAGTGTTTCCTGGAAAAGTGGGTTCAAATGAAGCTGAGCTGGATTTGAGAGTAATTTTAAGTTCTTAGGTAGTTTCTATTAGGGGGGGGGGGGGCAAAAGTAATGAGACACCCCATGCCGTGTCCATATTTTTCGTGGCTGGAGTCTGGTTTCGTGCTTTTCGTATTTGTATGTTTGTATGCTACTTACTGAACCCTATCTGAGAAGTTACCACTTCCGCCCTTTCCAGAAGCATGCCAAAACCGCAGTCTGTCTCATGCCGAAACCCCAGTCTGACGAGTCGGCCTGTGTCGCGCAAATCTCGCCCAATTCCCAACCCCGAGCAGTCTGGGCTCAAAATTCACGCAAGATGAGAAGTACGTCTTCTACCTTAACCCTGCCAAGCAGCGAGTCTGGGTGAGGCCTGGTGACCTGTTACCGACCTTCGTTCGGCGAGATGTTCACGGCGAGAGGCACCTTTGGAGCTTTTGGGTCTGCGCCCATGGACAGGTTTACCGAAAGCTGTTTCCCAAGAGCACTACGATGAACTCCAAGTCCATGGTGAACGAAATAGAAGAGATGGGCCGGCGACTCGCTCTTATTCATTCGCTGCGCTTCAAGAAGGTTCTCCTCTTCGACATCGCAGCACCCCATCGGGAACAAGTAACCACGTTCTCCTCTTCGACATCGCAGCACCCCATCGGGAACAAGTAACCACGGATAAGCTTGGCCAGCTGGGCTACGTTCACATGCCTCACCCACCGTATTCGCTGGACATCTCTCCATGCGACTACCACTACTACTTGAGCCTACAGGACTTCCTAGTCGGAAGGGACACAAGAACCCAAGCAGTGCTTGACAACCATATCGAGCAGTTGATCAACACCAGGCCCAAGCAGTTCTGCAAGGATGGGATCAGGAAGTTGGCTGAGCGATGGCAGCAAGGTCCTTGCCCTTAACGGCAAATACATTCCGTTGAGTTGTAATTGAGTTATAAAGAGATAAAGATTTTTTTCATTTTGTCTCATTACTTTTGCCCCCCCCCCCTAATAGTTTCTCTCTTCTCCCTCTTTCCCCACTTCTGTTTTTGAAAAATTTCTTCTTAAAATTAATCTCAATAATGCCAAGATCAACACGAAGATCAACCATCTTCCTTACAAAGATGTACTATACTATTGTGAGAATTTCTTAAGTGGCTATGGGGTCTTCACTGTGTTTAGTATTCTGTCAAGTTTGGACTAGAATTTTTGAAGAGGTTGCTTCTAAACCGATGGATTTTATGAAAAAGGATTCCCACTCCTGAGAATGATTATCCTCTATCTACAATAATTGAACTAGAAAATAAACAAGCAATAATATTAATAAAAAATAAAATGGATTAGGCATTTAGGCAGAATAATGTCGATTTTCACATATTCTTACAGCGTTGGTTGTAGAAGTAATTATTTATAATGAAACAGTGCAGGATAAACGACGCCATTAACAAATCGCTGATCGGAGTGCGCCGCGCATTCCTCTTCTACGAGAAGTCACGGAGGCAATTTGAACTCGTATTTGGCTTTTACAATCATTTTCTTTGGTCAGCCCTTAACAAGAGAGTTTTAACCTTCCCAGAGAAGTCTGGTACCATTTAACCGACCTCGAAAGGAAGAAAGGATGCTAGTCGCAAATGTGGACAGTCTTGGAAGGTAGAAACGAGCCAGCCAATCGAGACCATCGTACAGAAGAGAAAGCATACACGATCGGCACCTTGATTGGCTGGCGTGTGTTCGGACGGCGCTCTTCTTGGTTATGATTGGCTGGCACGTTCCCACCTCTCAGTGCTGCTCACTTCCGCGACATGGGTGAAAGACTTGGTTGGTCTGAGTAAAAAAACTCTAATAACCTGATTCAGGGTACCAATGAGGTCTACGACATGGAGATATAGGTGAGTATAGAATTGCATCAGGTTTGGACAACATTTTTTTGGAGAGTCTAGACCGAGACCGATGAGTATTATGGCAGAGGATTCCCACTCCTTCTCTGTCCTCTATAAAACTTCACGGATTGAAATTTTAAAAAAATAAAATATATATAAATAAAGTGAATTAGGCATGTTCGCAGAGATATCAAAAAGGGAAGGAAAAATCGATGAAAATGAAAGACAAAACAAGTTCACATATTCTTACAGCCTTAGTTTTAAACTCAATTGTCTATTTTATTTTATTTAACTAACAAACTATATTATTTATTAAATCAACTCGATTCCACTTGCTATGTCAAGGTCTTAAAATTACATCTAAAGCTCCATCTGACAAACTAGACAGCCTATGACTGTTCTTATAGGTAAGCTTAATATTGCTCGTTATATCTTTATGCAAAGCTGAGGTCGCCGCTTTCATATGGCTGTAGCGTTTTCCTCTCTCCTCTCTCTATTTCTCTCTCTCTCTGTTGTTTGTTATGCTTTATCATGTTAGTTATGTAATTACGAATACTATTGGGTTTTTTGTTGGTTTGTCATTTACAAGGATAAGGATAAAGGACGGCGTTACTCAATCCCTTCTGGGATGCGCCAGCGCATTCTACTTCTACGGGATGTCGTGGAGGCGAAATGAATGCGTGTTTGGCCATACAATGACTTGCGGTGGCCAGCCGATGAACAAGTCAGCGCTTTATCCTTCCCAGACACTTCTGGTACCAATTCGCCGACCCCGGAGGGATGGAAGACTTGGTTGGCCTGGGCGGGAAATCCGAACCAGGAACCTGGTATGGGGTGCACGCGACAGTCGCGCCTCCGCCGACTGCGCTACACGCGCCCGTATTCATGTTATATTAGGCCTTTTATTGGCTTGATAGGGCGCGTGTGGCGCAGCCGGAGGAGGCGCGACTGTCGCGTGCACCCGATACCAGGTTCCTGGTTCGGATTTCCCGCCCAGGCCAACCAAGCCTTCCATCCCTCCGGGGTCGGTGAATTGGTACCAGACTTGTCTGGGAAGGATAGAGCGCTGACTTGTTCATCGGCTGGCCACCGCAAGTCATTGTATGGCCAAATACGCATTCATGTCGCCTCCACGACATCCCGTAGAAGTAGAATGCGCTGGCGCATCCCAGAAGGGATTGAGTAACGCCGTCCTTTATCCTTTATCCTTATCCTTGTCATTTACAACCGTTTTACTATATGCAGTAAGGGTCGGAAATAGTCAGTAAGTGATCAGCACCAGCTGTGCCAGTGACTCATTTCCAGCACCGGAAGTCCCACACTCTACTGACCCCCTCACATGCCCTGAGTAAACAGTATGGGCAGAGCGGGTGTTTCGCGCATGTTTCGGCCGTCGGCCGCTTCCCCGAGAACCAAACGATACAGTGCCCCAGCCTAAGCACAGCGCCGAGCGTGGTCTATTTCTGGCAGGAGAAGGGCACCGGGGGCCAGTCCCCGATGACAGGTCCGCGCCGCGTCGCGCAGGCGCCAGGACTCTATTGCGCCTGTTTAGCGAGCCGGGACCATCTGGCTGGCAGGCGGCTCCTGTCCGAGACGACGATTTCGTTGTTTAGATTCGAAACCGGTGAACGATCGAGGAGCGATGACGACGAGAAGGCGATAGCAAACAACGAAATGCTGCTCGTCGTCGAACTGAGGACACCGCGGCCGCCGTCGAGGTTTGTGATGGGGACGCAGCAGTTCAGGCTGAAATGGTGTTGCTCAACAGTTGGTGACGGCTGATGAGGCGTTGTGACCCGGCGTTGTCGTAAATGGGATTTCTAGTTGTGCCGCCAAAAACTTGTGGTTTTTATGGTTCCCCGTAAATAAAAATCTGTCGCAAAATTAATCGCCGAAACGGACCGCTTACTTCAAGCCGCTATAACTCAGCTTAAACACAACTATATTAATCGAAGTGAAAACCACCAGAATGTATATATCTTTGCCCACGAAACGGTAATGAACATAATCCTTTAAACCATAAACATAACCATAAAAATGAGTTCACAGGAATTAACGAAATCAAGCAGGGCACATTCAACATCGGCCAAATTATGAATTTTTCTGAAGTAAATGAGATTCTAGAGCTCGGAAAAAGAGATATTCAGTGGGGGGAAGGTTGGGACAATATGGTGGGTGAAGGAGAACTTCGACACTTAAATGGGTCAATTTTCGCCGAATGATTTGTGAAGTGTGCGGCCTTGCGTTGTACTGCAACGGAGCGGCCCTCCTCTATTCACCACTGCCGGCCACAATTTTTGCAACTTCTCATACATTTGGTCTGAATCACAGTAGTAAGACTCTGCTGTGACTGCCTGACCAGGTTGCAAAAGGCCGTTCCCTCCTACCAATGCTGCTCACTTTCGCGACAAGTGCTGAAGTTCTTCGAATAGGGAATAACTCCACATTTCGGTTCCTGGAAGATTTTATCGCCAAACCAGCACGGTTTTGGAAAAATTAAAGTCAAAATCCACTTTGATTTAATCAAAGTTCAAAACCTTGCGGTAATGATTAAATGGACATAAATCTTAGAGGAAAAGTCAATGTCGTGAATGTGGGCAGCACTGTAAGTTGGGAACGTGGCAAGCAATCAGTACCCTGATTGGCTGGCGTGTGTTTGGTCGGTGATCTGCTTGGTTATGATTGGCTGGCGCGTTCTCACATGCCAATGCTGCCGACCTTCGTTACGTCGACCGAAATTCTTCAAAAAGGGCACTGTTTTAGAAAAACAAAGTCAAATCAAGTTAAATTTAATCGGAACTCAAATCCTTGCGGCAATGATTGAGTGGACGTCGATGTTAGAAGAAAATGGGCCCATGTTGCGAATACGGCAACATTGGGAGGTGGGAACGTGGCAACCATTCATGCCGCACCGAATGATTGTGCCTAGCAGAGAGGGCCTGTACGATCAGAAGCCTGATTGGCTGGCGTGTGTACGGGCGGTGCTCTGCTTAGCCATGATTGGCTGACGCATTCCCACATTCCAATGGTGCCCACGTTCGCGACTCGGACCCAAATTCCCAAAAAAGAATTACCAAGCATCATGGTCCGCAAAAGATTTTACCGCTGCATCGGCTTGGTTTTAGAAAAGTTAAATCGAGCGAGACTCATATTCTTGAGGCAGTGATTGAGTAGACTTCGCTTTTAGAAGAAAAGTCGGTCTATGTCGTGAATGTGGGCAGCATTTGGGTGTGGGGTGAAAATGCGTTAGCCAATTAAATATAACCGATCTGAACACCGGTCGAACACACGCCGGCCAATCAGGGATCAGGGCACCGATCGCACAAGCACTTTCTGAATGGTACGCTCATTCAGCGCAGCCTAACTTTTGTACGCGACATACACCAAAACTAAAAATAATTAAGTTCGGAGATCTTGAAACGGAGATTAATTTTGCGACGCCTAATATTAGGTTGGCCGGAAAGTCCTGGCGGTTTGACCGGTTCCTTTTAAATGATCGTGAATTTCTTCATACTCACCGAATTCAGTTGAAACAAGCGCCATTCGAGTAAGCACATTTTCCAACGCAAGAGTCATTCCATCTGCGAAAAAACTGGGTGGTCGACATGCGACGAATTCTACATAGAAAGGCCGTTTTCGCGTGGTCCCGATTTGCAAAGGTTCTACCAGCGAAGAGGTTCTGAAAGTGCTTAGAAAGGTGGTTGCCGGTTTGCGCAAGGTCGCAAGGAACTCCTAGTTCGTTTTTCGCACTGTGATTTGCGGAAGGTGAGGACGGGTGGTGCTGTCGTGCAGAAGAATGAGACCTCCTCTGCTGGCCGGTGCCGGCTGCAGCTCACGCAATTTTCGGTACATCTCGTCGACTTCGTCACTGTAAGACTCTGCTGTGATGGTTCGGGCTGATTCCAGAAAGTTGTTGTGAATCACACCAGCCGCTGACCAGCACACTATTACCACCATCGTCTTTTCCTGGTGAGATTTCGGCTTTGGAAAGCGTTTGGGGGTTCGACAACATCAGCCCACTGGCATAATCGTCTTCGGATATCGCGCAGAACCCACTTTCGTCACATCTGACGAATCGATCCAAAAACGGGTAGTTTGGATTCCGAAGAAGGAAAGAAGAGCAGATGTCGAAACGCGACAATTTCTGGCGATCACTCAAATCTCAAATCACTTTTCGAGCTTCTTTACCTTCCCAAGGCAGACTATTCGCAATCCTGTAATGGGAATGGATCAGCTACCACGAAGGCTTTCAGTCGCCTTCCTGGGTCCGGATTCATCAACGCGCATACCCGCAGGATGCGGGGTATAGGACGTGGACGTTAAGCTAGAGTGCTAGAGTGTCGGTGGTTCAGAATATGTCCTTCGGTACACACATACACCAGTTGTTCGAGACAGTTTACCTCAAACTTGGGTAATTAAACCAAAACTGTATTTTTCACAAATACAATACACAATGGAGTATGTTAATAACATCCTACAAGAGAATGAAGAATAGAAAAAATGGAACATGAGACGAGCGCCATGTGAATTTCCCATATGACCCTTTTATAAGTTTTTTTTTTGCATAGCTGCCAATCAGATAAAGCTCTAAGCGAAAATTCCTCACAATATCCCACGACATCGTCCTATGATCGCGAGAAAGTCGCGATAGACGTACCCACGATGTGGTATTCATGACAAACCTTACCCACCACATCGTGGGTATAGCAGTGAGTCGAGAAAGCCCATCGATCGTCGTGGGTCCATCCGCATATCCGTCACCATTTCGCGCCCCATTTATAAAAATGCGCTCCAGTGAGATCAGTTGCTCTCACTAGGTCTTATGATCTGCTTCTTTTCCTGAAAATAAACTTATGAAGTCTGCTTAAGCTACGTAATCAAGAAAATATGCGAAATCGCGAGGAATAACCCGAAACTCCGAGAGAAGTGTCCGATTAAATTAGCGAATTTTTTAATATTTCTCCTAGTCGGAGAGCATTCTGCGAATGTGGTCCCTCATTTCCCTCCCCCGCCTCCCCTCCCGCCTCCCCTAGCCTGAGGCCGGATTCATCAACAATTAACCGTGGGTATGCGGGTGATAAGGGGTAGAGATAAGATAAGAGTCAGGCAGAGATAAGGCAAGAGTCAGAGACGCATGTTTCATTGTGGGTATCTCTACCCCTTATACCCGCGGGCTAGTCGTTGATGAATCCGGCCCCTGAACACGTTTTGCACTCCATAGTGCTATCGGAACCAGCGGAATGCTAGAAGAACAACTTTTCTGGATGTCTGTCAGGGCTCATCTACCTTACAGTCGATTCGTTTGATGAATACGACTCGTGCCCTATACCCACCGAGGGTGAGTGGTGGTCTTACCCTTCGCTTCTTCTACCCATCCTTCCGCTTGATGAATCTGGGCCCTGGTTTGCTGTGGGTCTGCCGCTTCGGGGTACATCTTCAAGGTTGAAATCTCCAGGGCCCGGATTCATCAAGCCATGGGTATAGGTAGAGAAGCCGCAAGGGAATCGTACCCACTACCAGCCGTGGGCAGTGGCTACGAATCGTATCCATGAAAGGAATCAAGGGTAAGGTACAACTAGGCCTTTCGCGAAAACAGATGATCTCACTGGAGCGCCATTTTGTCAGTGGGGCGCGAAAGAGTCGCGGGTATACGGATGTACCCACAACGATCGGCGGGTTTTCTCCACCCACTGATATACCCACGATTTGGCGGGTAAGGTTTATCATGAATCGTGGGTAGGTCCACATGGTGGGTATGCCTACCCCATACCCAGCATACCCATGGGTATGCACGTTGATGAATCCGACCCCAGAAGGAGATTTCTCGAACCACCGTTGCACGATCCTTTCTCCAACACTATTCAGCCTCGACACGGTTGACTTGCCAGGCTGTTTCGACGGGGAATTCGCTCAGTTTGAAATTGAGACAAAATCGATCGGAATTGCTCTTTCGACATACTTCAATAAGTCTTCGAAGCATAGGTGGCACAACTTACTCCGTCAGATGGAGCAAAGAATTCCGTATTAGACATCGTATAAAAGTGCGAGGTAAGTTGAAGATTGATTCATTAATAAGGGAACGAAAAACGGCTGCACAAAAACCGCCAGAACTTTCCAGCCAACCTGATAGAAGTGCATTCTGTTATACAACGACGAATTCTTTTTCTAACCGAGGGGCGCTCCAGTTCCAGCGTTGGAATATTAGCGCCGAGAAAGCGAAGGTGAAGAATACCCTAATTTGAGCCCGAAAACGACGACAACGCCCTTCGTTTGTTCGTCGGGGTGGCCGAAATGGCCCCATCGAATGCGCATAGGTGTTCAGCAGAGCGTGTACTGCGCTGTACAGTGTTCGGGGTGGGGGGGGGATCTCTTGATCGGTTTTTGTCGTGTGCCGCTTTGCAGTGGAACCCGTTCTGTCCCCATTCAGACGCGCCGCTCCTCGCCCCCGAGCGCTTCATCGTGTCGTCGTCGTCATCGTCGTCCTCATTCTCGGCCACCCTTTACCGATTCTTCTGTCGTCTTCAGCCAACGATGCAGTCGTCGTCGTCGTCGACCATGTCGCCGTATCTGTCGCGGTGCGGCTTTTTCGTCCATTTGGCAATTAGCTCCTCCGTCTCCCTCCATAATGGCCCGGTGACTAACGCCCGACGCATTCTGGAAGCCGACGGCTGCTTCCCCGTGCTCCCGTTCGTTCGTTGGTTCGTTCGCTTAGAGCGTGTGCGGTTGTAATGCCCTCGCAGCCCCCACCGCTGCTCAATCCCGTAATTGCAAGGCTGTCCTCAGCCTTCGCTTCACTTCCCGATCCTGGTGGCCTAGTTCTCCTCGCCGATCCACCGCCACCGCCACCGTCACCTGGGGTCCTAGGCGGAAATCAATGGCGCCACGGTTTGTGACCTACGCCCGGCATACTGTAGACGTAGATTTACAACAGGGATCAGTATGGGGTCGGATACTGTCGGTGTAACCTCACCCATTCAGGAACCAGCCAGCACGAACTCCACTCAGTCGGAGTCGAGCCTCGCAGAGGCGACGACCACAGAGCTCCTCTGAGCCGGTGATCGCTACTCAGCCGAGAGGTAGCTATTTTGTTTTTAATTTTCATTCGATTTTTTTCGTGCTTTTTCTTCGGTGAATTTTTTCGCAATGGTTTCCTGCGTTTCTGAGTTTCCTTTTTCAAAGAATATGGGTGAGCTCTAATTGTCTATTTAATGCAGTGCTTATTTACTTAATTAAAATAGTACATTGTTTATTTATTTATTATTCTATTATTTAATTATATTTATTGATATTATACACACGTTTATTTTATTGCCATACATATTGCATTTATTTAAACGATAAAGGTTAAAGGACGGCGTTACTCAATCCCTTTTGGGATGCGCCACGCATTCTACTTCTATGGAATATCGTGGAGGCGATTTGAATGCGTATTTGGCCATGCAATGACTTGCGGTGGCCAGCCGATGAACAAGTCAGCGGTCTATCGTTCTCAGACGGGATCGATACCAATTCACCGACCCGGAGGGATGGAAGGCCTGGTAGGCCTGGGCGGGAAATCCGAACCAGGAACCTGGTATTGGGTGCACGCGACAGTCGGCGCCTCCTCCGACTGCGCTACACGCGCCCATTGCATTTATTTATATTTTGAAATTATTATTATTCATTTATATTCACTTCTTGTTTTTTCTTGCTTTCATTTTTTCTTTTGCTTCTCTTTTATTTTTTAAATGAACTTTGATAAAAAAAGATTTTGAGCATTTTCAATCTGGCACTAAGGAGTACTGTATTTCCATTGTCACTCTTGAAATGCTACCTGCCTCCCTTTCCTTCTGATTTTTCCATTTCTACGATTTTTTTTTCAAATTTTGAATTCTTAATGCGACGAATTCTCGAATTCTTAATGCCACTTCGATCCAAGGTTACTGGCTTGGATTTTTTCGGCTTTCTATTCTTCCGCAGTCGATGAATTGCTACCGAACATTTTTGGAAGGTTAGAAGAAGCCGTTAAATTTTTTTCTTTTTTTCTAATAAATTTATGAAAAATCAGTTGAGTTTTAAAAATGTCTAGGTGCATTCCTATTTTTTCCTATTCGGTCGGTACTTGCGGGCGGCGGGGAGGGGGGGGGCGGCAATAATAATGAAGACTGCAAGAAAAATGCTAACCCTTCAAAGAAAAATCGGTTAAATTACTGAAAAATTCCGTTAAGCGGTTAGGCAAGATTGTAAAGGAAAATGCCCATTAGCCCTTGTTTACACTTCCACCGCCACGCGGAGCGTCAGCACGATCGCCATAGATATCGACTTTTCGCGCCGCCCGATCGATATCTACTCCTACTATGGTGCCGCGCCGCGCGGCGGAGGAACTATAAACTAGGGCTTAAAGCGTTAAATGTGCATATTTGGTCGGAACCCAGGCGGAGTCACGTTTCATTTGTTGAAGTGAAAAAGACCTCACAAAGTTTCATATTGAACATTGTTTTTTATTTGTTTTTTTTTTGTTGATAACTTGTACACATATGTTTGTTAGTAACGTTCTGGTTGCTGTTGTTGTTTTTCTGATTGTTGACACCACTGTGATCACACAGGCTTGCCTGTTTAAAAAGAATAAGAAAAAATAGGTAAGCAAAAAAGTGAAATCATTGAAAGACGACCTCCAGCTGACTTAACGCCTGTAGGCGGTTGCCCTTTTGGGATGCGCCACGCATTCTACTTCTACGGCATGTCGTGGAGGAGAGTTGAATGCGTATTTGGCCATAAAATGACTTGCGGTGGCCGGCCGATGAACAAGTCAGCGCTTTATCCTTCCCAGACAAGTCTGGTACCAATTCACCGACCCCGGGGGATGGAAGGCTTGGTTGGCCTGGGCGGGAAATCCGAACCAGGAACCTGGTATCGGATGCACGCAACAGAGGGCCCGACTGTGCTCGACGCGCATTCTATGCATTGTAAAATGCAATAAATAATATGCGTTAGGTTGCTGCATAATTTTTGTCCAGTTGTTGGCTAATCCCTTTTCGAGATGCGCCACGCATTCTACTTCTACGGGATGTCGTGGAGGCGATCTGACTGCGTATTTGGCCTATACAAAGATCAGCGGCGGCCAGCCGATGGGCGGCATAGGGTCCTATCTTTCCCAGACGATTCTAAGGGTAATTCATTGACCCCGTGGAACGAAAGGCTCGGTTGCCTTGGGTGGAAAACTCGAACCAGGAACCTGTAGATTCGAAGTTCTTACGACAGCCGGCGCCTCATTCGACTGCGCTACCGTGCGCCACTGCCTCCGAATGAGGAAGCGTATGGAGTCGCAGTTTTTGACACCATTGCGCCAACTTTCCTGGCCATTTCCGCAGGAAGCTGCTCCGCAAATGACGTTGCGGTGGCGTTCACAGTGCGTTTTTCGCCGGGGCGCTTACACCGCTCGACTCGACACCTGTTCGTTGGTGGGACACATTGGTGTCAATGGTCGCATTCGATAGAAGGCGAAATCAATCAGAGCCCGAAGGGGTCTTTCGTCGTCATTCGACTCCGAGGAGGACACTTTTTCGCCGCCGAAACGATTTTCAAATGCGGATTTTCGATTCTTCGCCGCACTCGCGCACGCACATCCTGCCGGGTTTGCACTTTGGTCCGTATTAGATGGACTGATGCGGAGGGAACCTTAGCGGTTTGAATGGCGCCGTTTACTGCTTGAATGGGCGGTTTTTATGGTTTCTCTAAAAATACGATCATCAAGAGGAAAAAATCGGCCACGGGTTTTTTCCCCGGTGTGGGTGTAGATGCGTCGTGCAGCTGCAACTTGAGAAAAACTGAGGAATTCGGTGGCAACTGGCCACAGGCGTAAAGTCAGCCGAGCGACGTCTTCCAATGAGTTCACTTTTTTGATTGGCTACTCGTTTTGGAAGAAAATATGTGATTTTTTCATTGCAACAGGGGAAATGTCGCTCAATCTAGGTTCCATCTAGATTTATTTATTTATTTATTTATTTATTTATTTATTCAATACGCTACATAAGTCACCCAATACAACCTACTAATAACATAGAGTTTAATATCTAGCTCTGCATCGAAAAGTAGAAGAACAAGGAGCGATTAAGTCTACTGCGCATTTGACGTGGTCAGTTAGATGTGCAGATTTGATGGTTAAACGATTCTAGCGAATTAACGGGCATTTTCCTTTGGAATTTGCCTTTTTTTAGAATTTTAACGGATTTTTCATCGGATTTTTCTTAGAGGAGTTAGCACTTTTTCTTTAAGTCTCCATTATTACCACCGTCCTACCGAATAGGAAATTCAATTTCAGCCAAATCTCATAGAACAATCGAGTCTAACACAACCAAACCTGGCAGCAGGAGTCCACCCATCCTCCCCCCCCCCCCCCCCGCCCCACTGCCCCCACACATCCAGAAGCATTACGGTCCGTATCTGTCAGCCTGGGCGCGTGGAGCGCAGTCGGAGGAGGCACCGGCTGTCGCCTGCACCCGATACCAGGTTCCTGATTCGGATTTCCCGCCTAGGCTAACCAAGCCTTCCGTCCCTCCGGGGTCGGTGAATTGGTACCAGACTTGTCTGGGAAGGATAAAGCACTGATTTGTTCTTCGGCTGGCCACCACAAGTATGGCCAAATACGCATTCAACTCGCCTCCACGACATCTCGTAGAAGTGGAATGCGTGGCGCATCTCAAAGGGATTGAATAACGCAGTCCTTTTATCTGTCAGCCTGATCTCACACAGATCTCGGAAAAAAGCTAAAGAATCGAAGTTGAAATATACCACTTCCATGTGAAATGGGGCACTTCAAAGGAAACTCGATACTTTTGAAACCAAACTGAACACATTCCAAATCAAGACTTAGGATAAGGGTAAAGGACGGCGTTACTCAATCCCTTTTGGGACGCGCTACGCATTCTACTTCTACGGGGTGTCGTGGAGGAGGTTGAATGAATATTTGACTTTCAGTGGCCAGCCGATGAACAAGTCAGTGCTTTATCCTTCCCAGACAAGTCTGGTACCAATTCACCGACCCCAGAGGGATGGAGGCCGTGGTTCGCCTGGGGGGGGGGAATCCGAACCAGGAACCTGGTATCGGGTGCCGGCGACAGTCGGCGCCTACTCCGACTACGCTACACGCGCCCAAATCAAGACCTATGACTTCCAAATTGAGCTAAACTGCAACAGCAGTTGAAAATAATTTTTCGATTTAAAAAATTCACCATGGCTTTTTTTGAAAGTTCATAATTCAACTGTTCTGTCTTAAAAAATGAATATGCTGCTTGAAATTTTATGAAAAATTCTGCAATTCTTTTAGATGAGAATGGTCCTGGATTTATTTCGGAGGGTAAGAAAGCAGAAACTTTTCTGAGTGTTACGAAAGGAGCGCAATGAATTCGTCCATTATGTCCTTCTATTCATTTGATAAATTATTATAAAAGAAAATATATATAATTTAAAATTAATAAAATATAATATAATACGAAATTATTTATCTGATGATAATGTACAAACTGCCTACTGCTTGCTGCTTGGGTTAAGGATAAAGGATAAAGGACGGCGTTACTCAATCCCTTCTGGGGTGCGCCACGCATTCTACTTCTGCGGGATATCGTGGAGGCGATTTGAATGCGTATTTGGCCATACAATCGGCTTGCGGTGGCCAACCGATGAACAAGTCAGCGCTCTATCCTTCCCAGACACGTCTTGTACCAATTCACTGACCCAGGAGAGATGGAAGGCTTGGTTGGCCTGGGCGGGAAATCCGAACCAGGAACCTGGTATCGTGTGCAGGCGACAGGCGGCGCCTCCTCCGACTGCGCTACAGGCGCCCTGCCTAGGCTGCAAAGTGGAAATAGTGGTTTTCCGCAAGTGTTTCTTTTTCTACTGTACCGCTGATTAGGGCGTGAGTCCATCCACATGCAGGCAGAGTCCCTTCTATCAATCAAATGAAAGTAACGGCGTACCAGACGAGTGCGTGGCGCAATCTATCGACACGCATATAGAAAAATGCGGCTGTTTTTGCCCTATAGAAGGCCATTTTTGTATCTAAAAATGGATATTCTCCGAGAATTCAAACTTCGTGTTCATTTTTTCGGGTGGTCTCTAAAAATTGTCTTCATCTTTTAAAAGAGTGCTTAGTTGAATTTGGGAGTTCGCTTCGATTTCGGAGGTGTTGAGTTTGTTTGGAAGGCGTCTACCTTGACAGAATGAGGTGCTAAAGATTTTTTCCAATTTTTTTATATTTAAAACAATATTACACAGCAAACTGTATTTTACCGATGTTTAACGATTCAGCGGAAATTTAGCGAACAAAGCGTCCTCCACAATATCTACGTCGCAGTGGGATGAGTGTGGCATTCCACAAAGAGCCTAGTTAACGCCGATCTTTATCCTTTACTAATTTATTTGTACATAATTCTGGATTTTTATTTGGTATTTCTTATTTTGGTTCTTGTTATTTTTTTAAATGTAAATGTCACTGTTGGTTCTTCATTGCTATTTCTTTGGCTTAGCTTTTTCAGCTTTTTAAAATTTCTTACAATGGGTTAGCATTGCTCACAATGGGCGGGAAGATAGGGGTTGTAACGGTTTTGTCACCAATCCGCAGCCTTTATGGACATGTTTGCCAGCTCACTTATTCAGTTTTTTTTTGTTAAAACAAAGGGAGTGCATAGTGCAGAGGTTAAGAGCACTACCAGCTATGTCCTCGTCTCGTGGTTCCTGGTTCGGATTTCTCGCCCAGACCGACCAAACCGTCCATCCCTCCGGGGTCGGTGAATTGGCACCAGACTTGTCGGGAAGGACAATGCGGTTGGCTGACCACGGCAAGATATTGTGCAAGCTAAATATGCATTCAAATTGTCTCCACTAAATCCTGAGAAAGTACATACAGTGCATGGCGCATCCTACAAAGGATAGACTAACTCTGACCTTTATCCTTTTTCGCTATATCGCCTGTTGGGGACAGCCATTTTTGCTAGTTTTTGATGGAATTGTATCATTGAAGGAAAAGAATATAGGTACTGATCGTCAGTGTGACCTGCATGGGAGGCGGGAACGCGCCGGCCAATCAGAGCACCGACCGTGCACAACTGATATGGTTAGCGGATCGTTCGATGTGGGAGCTCGGCCAAGGAAGGAATTGACGAATGCGACCCATTTAAGCTACCCTTGTACGATGGGCGGGTACTGTCGTAACGTTCGCCACGCTCGATAACGACTCTTCAAGGGCACACACGCTGGGAGGCGCCCTGGTCCCGACGCGGAGGGCATACGGTCGCGCGCACGCGCCGCGACACACTATAAACGCCTGCCCGCACGCACGCGGCAGTCTTCGGCTTCTTCGTCGCACCGAGCGGTCGGTCCCCTCTCCGCTCCGGTACTTCATCGTCAGCGCAGTGTCCACTCCATCAGGACATCGACTCGGCCAGCGGCGAAGAGCTCCAGAACGACTAGGACAGAACGCGCAGAGACGGCAACCAGAGGTGACCGCACAGGCCGACCGAGCCACCGCCTTCGTGAGCGCAGGCTCCAGGGTAGGAGCAAGGGAGGATCTGCGGCTTGCGCTTGGGGCTGACCCGTAGGTAACGTGGCGGGGCTCAGCCTTAACTCGTAGGCAATTGTGTTCCCATATTGATATGGATTGTGTACGTATTGGGTTGCTATGAAGTATGTTATCTATTGCGCATTGTCACCTGACTCGAGAGTGGGAAAAGGTTTATCCTGAGCGCAGTGGTAAATACTGCAGAAGGTCGGCTGGTTCAATTGTATCACGTGAGTGATGTGAAGATGGGCGAGGGTCACCGAGGGGCCAGCGCAGGTGCAATCAGCGGAAGGATCCTAAATAACATCCGCATTGGTATGAGGTGTGCAAAGTCGGGGCGACAGAGGCCTACCCCTAAAGTGGCAGGTAATGTAAGAGCTAAGACCTCGACTCCGGTTGTGCCTCACACGTGGCCTCGGGTTGAGGACCGCACGAGTTCTACCACTGGTGCAGCGGACTCACCCGGGGCACGACAGGTACTGTCGACGCGCTGCGCTGGTTGGCTGGCTCGCCCCGCTTCTCCATGCGGGCCACATTGAATACAAGTACCGAGAGGTATGGTGATTAAGTCGTCACTGGATAATTCCTCATTTGCGGTGACATGCACTGTATAAGAAGGGGTTTTTCTCTGTCGACAGCGCAAAGTGCAGCCAGCAGCCTGAGATGGAGATTCTAATGCGACATTCGCTTCCGAAGGCAGTCTTCGTTATAGCGCAATAAAGAAGATGTGCGGGTTATTGTCACAAACTCCAAATTGACTGACAGAAGAAGAGAGACGGCCGGGTAACCGACATTTATTGTCATCAAGGCGATCCGTGTGGCTGTGGAAGTTGTCGAAGGTAGCTTCTTCCTTCAGCTATCAGATGCCCAACGCTTCCATTCCCTTGTGGCAACTGACTGCACCCGTTTCGTCTTTTTGTGCTGTACCGAACCGGTTTCCTTCTGAGGAGCGGATTCAATAACAATTGCAGATTTAGCGCTGCAAGGCTGGACTCGTTCAGTTATGCTAATGATTGTCTCATTATCAGATATATCAGATAAATGTCAGGTAATACAAAGGAGAAAGGACTGCATTACTCAATCCTTTTTGGGATTGCGCCACGCATTCTACTTCTACTGTCGTTGAGGCGATTCGAATGCGTATTTGCTTTTGAAGCCTATTTTTGGTTACTGTGACCTCTACATATCTGCTGAGGATTGTCTACTCTTCAATGGCCTAATTCGACCAAGTTTTAAGAGCTGAATAGGTATCGGTCGATATCCTGATTGGTTGGCGCGTGTTGGGTCGGTGCTCTGATTGGCTATGATTAGCTGGTCCGCTTTTATTTCACAATGCTGCCCACATTAGCGACACTGCCTTTTTTCTTCCTTAATTGAATTTTCTTTTTGAGGCATATTCTTGGATACTGTGGCCTTTATCTGTCGAGTGTCGGTGGTTTAGAATATGTCCTTCGTTACACACATACACCGGTCGTTCGACACCGTTTACCTCAAACTTGGGTAATTAAACCAAAACTTTATTATACAAATACAGTACATATTAGAGCGTCCTAAAAACAACTTACAAAAGAATGAGGAATAGAAAAATGAAACATGAGAAGAGCGCCATGTGAATTTTCCCATATGACTCTTTTATAGGGAGTTTTTTGTTTGCATAGCTGCACAATTTGATAAATCTCTAAGCGAAATTCCTCACAGTATCCCACGAAATCGTCCTATGATCGCGAGAAAGCCGCGATAAGGACCAATTTTGACCAATTTTCATAGCCGAATAGCGTTGCTATTTTTATTTATTTTTATTTGTTATATGGCCTATATTGAGGGCAAATATTCTTGAGTTGGTGTAGAACTCTCTTGTGTTCTTTGTGCGGTAGTTACCTGGGGCCAGATTCATCAACCGCTTACCGCTCTCTAACGGTGAAAATAATGCCAAACCGCCTGATATGACATCCAACAGCATCAGGTTTGACGGTATTTTCACCGTTACAGGGCGGTAGGCGGTTGATGAATCTGGCCCCTGGAAGCACTCTCTGCTACACTTGCGTTTTGGGTACGAATTTTGCTTCAAAAGAGTAAACGAATGAGGTCGATAATATCAATAAACCCCGACTGACGGTCCTGTCGGCCATAAAGTCGACGATGACCTGATCGTGAATCTTCGCCGAAGTGGCTCTGAATCGAATCCATTCTCTTTCAGTGACGCATTCGATGCGAAAAAGCGAATCGTCGCACTCAAGCATATGTCAGACGACGGCGCCGGACGTCATCGTCGTCGAACCGAAACCGCGGTCAGTTCAGTTTCCCAGTGGGAACTTGCCCCCACTTCTCATAAAGTGGACGAATGAAACCGTTGTTGCCAAGTGGCCAAGCAAGTTGGCGACGATGTTCTGTGCGTTTTTTTGCGCCTGGTGTCCATGAAGCCGTTTCAGCGTCCGGAGCGGAAAGCCCCCTCCTCCGGCAAAGCCCGAGGGCTTGGCACAGCGTGCCAAGACGTCGAGCCTGCCGCGTGCTGCTTCCTCCTCCAATGGAACCGCATCGGTGTCGCCGGCTGCACGAGCTGCTCGGCTCACCGTCGAGATCAGGCCGGCTGTTTCTGTGTCGAGAACGCCATCCGGCAGGTAAGCGGGAGTTGTTCAACTACAGCGCTTTGAAGCTGGTTCTGCAGCATCAGAAGCAGCTCCAAAGCGCTGACTATACAGTAGTCTTTTGTGGGGCTAAAGAGGTAAAGTTGAAGTGCTCTTCATACTCTTCCGAAGGCAAACCAAGGCCGGATTCATCAACGATTAAACCCTAGGGTATGCAGGGTAGAAGGGAGAAAAATGCCGTCTATATGACATTGATCATTTACCCTACCCACCCATTCGCGTACCCACGAGGACATCTTTACCCTTACCCTTAGTTGACTATGGGACGGAGCCCTCAATACGACCCAAGACATTGACCCCTCCTACCTGCCAGTTACAGGAGGAGCCTTACTATATCATGCTTAACTTGTACCCCTTGAAACTCCACTGTGCGTATTATGTACATCTACGGATTGATCCTGAACTTCTCGATGGAACTATGGCTCCACCCCGTTGACGTCGAGCTGACTTTCTTTGATCGGAATTTTTCGCTTGAAAAATCTTTATCTTATAACAGTAACAGCTCAATGGATGGTAGCACAGTTGGAGATGCGTCTGCTCTCAAGTGTTCTCCGATTTAAGGTTCCTGGTTCGAGTCCCGCCTAGGGCTAACCAAACCTTCTATCCTTCCAGGATCATCAAATTGGTACCAGATTTGTCTATGAAGAGAAAAAAGCCCAGAGTTGTTCGTCGGTACTCCTATGGCCGAATACGCATTCAAATTTCCTCCTAGATATCCCGCAGAAATGGAATGCGTGGCGCATCCAAAAGGGATTCAGTAACGCCGTCCTTTACCTTCTATCCTCTATCACAAAGTGATTGACCAACACCGATTTTTATCGTTATTCGTCTAGATTGTCTTCTTCACTAATCGATCCTACGTCCGCTTGTCCCGATGTGCATCGGCGCAAAATTAATATCCACCGGGAAGGTTTCGTTGTATAGGCCAAATACGCATTTAAATTGCCTCCACGACATCTCGCAGCAGTACCATGCATGCCGCATACTAAACGAGGATTAATCATAGATGTTCCTTACCCTTTTCTTCCTTATCAGAAAGCTTCATCCTTTTTCATCTCTACATGTAGCTTCACAAGTATGTAGTAGCGAGGTCCAGCGCGATCTTACCTCCATTTGTCTCGGTGTTCGTCGGCGCAAAAATAATAACCGCTGGAAAGGCTTCGTTTTTAAGCTGAGCACGCCGTCGTGGCGCATCCCGCAAAGGGATTGACCAAGACCGATTTTTTTCCTTCTTCATTTGTCTTGTTTATATGTATATACTCGGCAGATCCAGAATGTCCATTTGTCTCAGTGTTTGTCGGTGCAAAAATAATAACCATTGGAAAGACTTTGTGAGTGCGCAGTCGAATTCCTCGACATCCCGTAAGAGTAGAATACGTGGCGCATCCCACGAAGGGCTCGACCAAGACCGATCTTTTTCCTTGTTCATTTGTCTTCTTTATTTGTATATACTCAGCAGCTCCAGAATGTCCGTTTGTCTCGATGTTCGTCGGCGCAAAAATAATAGCCACTGGAAAGACTTCGTTTTGGAAACTGACCTTAAGTACGAAGTCGAATTCCTCGGCATCCCGTAGAAGTAGAATGCGTGGCGCATCCCACAGAGGGATTGACCAAGACCGATCTTTATCCTTGTTCATTTGTCTTCTCCATTTGTGTATTATCAGTAGATCCAGAATGTCCGTTTTTCTCAATGTGAAGTAGAATGCGTGGCGCACCCCACAAAGGGATTGACCAAGAACGATCTTTTTCCTTGTTCATTTGTCTTCTTCATTTGTGTGTTATCAGCAGATCCAGAACGTCCGTTTATCTCGATGTTCGTCGGCGCAAAAATAATGACCACTGGAAGGACTTCGTTTTTAAGCTGAGTACGCTGACGAATTCCTCGGCATCCCGTAGAAGTAGAATGCATGGCGCATACGCGAAGAAATAGATAAGCAAATAAGCAAACAAACTTGTCCCAATGGTAAGGTTCTGTCCGAAGAAGAGAAGGAAAAACCGGTCAGCATTTTTTCTTCCCGCTCGGCGTTCGCTCGACACTTAGCTGGTAGTTAGGAGGCGTTCTGTGCTGCAACAGGAGCTGCACTTACTGGCGTAAGCGGCTTTCCCGGTTCCGAATCCAAGCCCGCTTCGGAGTAGCTCGACTGGTACGGAGGGAGATCCAGTCGGCGAGAACGTGTCGAACTCCCAATGGCGCTGATCCTTTGGCTTTTTTCGCCGAGAGAATTCCACACAGTGTCGTACTAACATCAAATTCTACGGCTGAACGAACCAACGCTATGGGCGAGTGTACATGCCGTAGATCGGTCACAGATTAGGGGCTTTTTGTCTCGGCTAATCCAACGGGAACGGCGTGATGCCGGACTGCAGTGCTGTGATTGGCTGGGGCGTCCTTCCAACGTAGGCCGTATCAGCGACATGTACTGAAAACTCACTAACGAAGAATAGTTATAGTATCCCTTTCAGAGCTACTCGTCCTCGACTAGCGCCTCCGCCACCGCCGCCGAAGAAGCCGCTCACCTGCTCGGGCACCACCACCGCTTCTACTAATACGACGACTACCACGACTACCGTAACCACCACCATACCGGCTCCCCCGCAGAAACCGCCCAGAGAGCTAGCAAGGTGATTATGTCCTTTAGTAATATTTCAGGAAATATTTCAGATTGGTCCTACAGTTGACTTCCTTAAAAGTCGGGTGTGAACTATTTCTCCAAAACGTTACCTTCTGTGTTTGTTGTTTGCTGTTCGATTTTTTGTTCACTTTCAAAATTTCAAAACTGAAATTGTTCACGAACCTGCGCCACCTTCTGTTTGAACTATAATCATCGTTTCACTTTCCTCTCGTGGATAAACCAAGATCGACTTTGGCTTCTGGAATTCGAGTCCAGAATCTTTGAAACCGGCATGGGGTCCGTACTTCTGTTCGGCGGCCGCCCCTGTGCTTTCTAAGAAGCCCTGCAGTTTTCTGAGTGCTGACCACCTGAAGTGAACCGATGTTTCAGACCTCCGGCGAGATCGCCCAGCAATGACATCTACCAGCAGCTGCCATCTCCTCCAGGAGAACGCGAACGACGACCTCCAGCTGGTGGTGGTCCATCGACGTCCTGTGATGATGAGGACAAGCCAAGACCCAGGTAACGAGAAGTTCCGCCGTGTTCATTCAACTTGACAGCGGTTTCCCGACCTATCTGCCAGGGGCTTCACCCCAGGACTTGGCAGTATCGATCGATATTGATCGGGCCATCCATACTGACTACAATCAGTCCACAGCGCAACATATTCATGCGTTGCTCGACTGAAACCTAACCTAACCCTGAGCGGAGATTAATAATGCCGATAAAGGTGTGAAGTCTTTCGATCGGAAATTAATTTTGCGTGACCCGATGGTCTCACTATTTCCACTTCAAAATGGACAATTCTCAAAGTAACGACAGTTTCCGCTATACGTACCGGTTGAACCACCCACCGCAGTTGCCATCTTATCTGTAGGGTCTGTCCATTGGGTGGAGCATCCCCCTGGAATACGGTTATATCGATCGATATTGATCGAGCAATCCATGTTGCTTATTTGCTTCGAATTTTGTCGACGGGCTAATGTATTCCAGTAATTATGACTTCAAGCGGTTGTCTATGTGAAAATCCATAAATCGATCGATATCGATTGGTCAATTGACGTTGTTTACTTGCGTGAATTCTGAACACAGGACAATATAGTCGCGTGATTATCACTTCGAGCGGTTGTTTGTGAGAGACATCGATCGATATTGACGATGCTCATTGTGAAGACCGTCCACAAGTAGACGTATTCGCATTGTTACCCTTTAGGGGGCAAAAGCGGTAATCATTAGAAATCTAGGAGAAATCTAGGCGATATTGATAAATATTGATTGATAGGCCGGCCGACACTCCTTATTTCTTATGGAGGCTGTCCACGGAATAATATTCTCATAGATGATATCGATCGGTATTGATTGACCAATTCCTACTTTTTACTTTGCTTACTACCTTTCTTTGCTGGTTCTGGAATTCTGTTCACGGGACAATATATAGGCGGTTATTTATGAGAAATATCGATAACATTGATTAATATTGATTGGACGACTAACCCCTAACGCTTCTTATTATTGTGGAGACCGTCAACAGGCCAGCTTATTAGCGTGGTTACCAAGTTAAGCGGTTGTTCATAGAAATATCGACAATATCGATCGACATTGATCAATCAGTCGACGCTCCTTGTTGTGAAGCCTTCGCAAAAATAACATAATCGCATCATTTCCACTTCAAGCGTTTATTTCTTGGCAAAAATCGATGATATCGATCAATATGTGTTTTATTATTGACCATTCGACGCTGTTTACTTGTTGATGGGACTGACAATAGGCCAAAATATTCGCGTGATTACCACATTATGCAGTAATCAATAGAAAAAATCGACAGCATGGGCCGAACAACGTTCCTTAGTTGTTACGGAACCTACCCAGAGGTGATATAGTCACGCTTTGCCCACTTCAAACCTCCATTTTTTGACAAAACACTATGGTGTTGATTGGTATTGATTAATCGATCGATACAGCTAACGTTTTTCAAGTTTATTCGCAGTTCAACATATTCTGATGATGCTCACCTGAAAAGAATTACGTATGGTTAGAGCAGAGATGGTTAGTGACGATCGAGATGTGAAGCCCTCCCCACTGGCTATTAATTTTGCGCCGACGAGATGACGGAACAACGAACAGATTTGCTCTTTTATACAGGGTAGGGCCATCAATAAAATACTTCTATCCAAGCGATACTTTTTGAAGGAAATTTCAAGGAATTTTGCCGTTTGAAGAACGACGCTACGATAAAAGCAATGGTGTCAGGCGGGGCGTGAACTCACAGGCTCTGCTTTCCTCTCTTTCTCCTCTACACCACCCGACGGCTATTTGATCCGTCTTTTAGTTTGAGACTCTAGTAATATGAATTTTCGCCGTATTCATTTAACCAACCGGCAGTCCACCCACTGGCAGGGGCTTGCCCCTAAGGTTAGTAGTATCGATCGATATTGATTGGCCAACCCAAATGATATTGATTGGCCAGGCCATAATGTTTAGTCGTTACGAGTTTTGTCCACGGTATATGTTCGACACTACATGCGCGAGGTTTACGAGAAAAATCGATAAAATCGATCGATATTGACTGACCAATTTACGCAACGGATTGCAACAACTGTGGACAAAGTGACCATCCAAGCTGCGTTTTGCAACTGCAAGCAATCAAGAAACAGGGCTTAGTGAAGCAGCTTCAGACCATCTATCACTTGTACAAGTCTGCACTTTCTCTCGGTTTTTTTTCCAAAAAGAAAAAAGAAAAACCAGGAGACAAAAAATGAACAACCACTTATGACTAATGCTGACTGATGTAATCTCTGAAAATCGCTGAACGATTTGCTTCTGGATCCCTATTTTCGACACTATCGGCAAAGAAATCGAGAACAAAAACCCTCAGAAACAAAGCTGCATAAATCTCGTTCTCTGGACATTCGGATGGCAGGCAGGTGGCACCTGTTCGCGTGTTATTAGAATGAATAATGCTCTTCTAGGATTCAGTAGATTTCCCGAAGAGACAGAAAGGTTTACTCGTTTCTCTGCTTTTTGACTGAAAATTTTTGGTATCAGAGTGCTTTAAAGCAGCTGGGAGATGATCATTTTTCGATTTTTTGTGGAAAGCCGAATCTAATTTTAATTTACTCAGCACTATTAATTTAAAAAATGGTCCGGGCCGCGACTAACTCCATCCGTCTGTTTCAGTGTGCCAACGATTCCGCTTCCACAGCCACCAGAGCCGTCAGAAGACGGCAGCAGTGGTGGCGAATACGAGTGCTATGATCAGATCGACTTTTGCAGCAGTTCACAACCTGTGAGTGGCTTTTCAGATCTTCAGCTTTGTTCAGCATTGTGTGAAAATTCACCTTATATTTGCGTTTTTATCTAATTACTTTTTTATCTGTTTGTTTATTGACTTCAGGGATTAATTGCAAGACACTACTTAGTACAATCTACAATAAAATCCGCGCTTATTTGTGTACTTATCGCTAGTCATTTGCTGTTTATTTGTTTATTGTTTTAAGTGTTAGGTAGAAAATATCAGCTTTTCTAACTACGAATTTAGGTCTGTTTTATTTGTTTATTTATTTATTCATTTATTTATTTTAAGTGTTTGTAACAAAGTACTAGCACGCCTTTCTCTGCAATAAAATCCGAATTGATTTGTGAACTTAGTTATTTTCTATTTATTTCTTTATTATTTCAAGTGCAATAAAATCCAAATTGATTTGTTTAGGTACATAATACTAACCTTTATCACTCAGTAGTTGGATCTGTGTTTATTTATTTATTTATTTGTTTCGAGGGTTAATTGCAATATACTAACATGTCCCACTATGCAATAAAATCCGAATTTATTTGTTTAGCTATTTATTTTATCTGTTTATTGTGCATTTATTATTATTTTTACTATACGGTATAAAATACTAGCGTTTATCATTCTGAAATGACATCCTATTTATTTATTTGAATGTTTATTTTAGGTGATGATTACAAAGTACTAGCACGTCTCTTTTTGACGGAAGTAACAACCGTATTTATTTACTTTTTTAAAGCGATATTTATATATTATATTTAATCGCTCTGAAATAACACATGTGTTTTTCGATTTATAACTCAATTGTTTATTTGTTTGTTTTAAGTATCACAAAATATACCACCGTGAAACTCTGGAATGACATATTTATTTATTCATTTATTATTTCAAGTGTTGGGCTCAAAGTACTAGCGCGCTTGGCTTTATTTATTAATTTATTTCAAGCGTCACCTACGGAATAATAGCACATCTGCCTCCGAAATGAAATCTAGGTCTATTTCTGTATTTGCTTATTTCAACTGTCAAAAAATAATGGCGCCTATTATTATGAAATAACGTCTTCGTTTATTTATATATTAGGTTGGCAACTAATTTCGTGGACTCTCAAGCGCCTTCAACAAGAGTGTTCATAAACAAATAACAAATAACAGTTTTGAACCAAAGTAAGATCTGTTGGAACGTGGGACTGCTTCCCATTTATCAGCTACCTGGCCCATCCCACAGCTGTAGAATTCTTGTGCTTTTGAAGCCAAGAAACCTTGGAGGTGCATTTTGACATGGTCCACATTAATAAGTCGTCCTCCAACCAAGAAGTGCTGCAGCGTGCTGTAAAGGTGCTAGTCATTTGGCGCACGGCCTGTGCTGTAAGGTGGGTGAGTTAGACGTTCCCAGCTAAGGTCTTCGATTTTTTGAAGCTCCTGATTCGTGACGTGTGATCTGGCGTTATCTTGCTGATAGATAATTCCGCTCCTGAAAATCTGTCTGAACCGGTTCCAGCGGAGTTCAGCCTGCGCGCAGCCAGATTGAGAAGAGTAGATTACAGCATTAATGCTGGAACCGTTCTTGATGAGCTCCCAGAAGATGATACCTTCTTGACGCCACTAAACGGAGGGAACGTAGCGAACCGGACGCCTCAAAAAAATAGAAGACCTTGACTGGGAGCGTCAAACTCATCCACCTTACAGCCCAGACCTTACGCCGAGTGACTACCATATTTTTGGTTCGGTGCAGTACTTCTTGGTTGGAAGACGATTCAATAATGTGGACCGGGTCAAAATGCACCTCCCAAGATTCTTGGCCTTAAAAGCACAATAACTCTATGGCCGTGGGATAGACCAGCTACCTGATATATGAGAAGCACTTCTGCGTTCTGAGGGATCTTATTTTAATTAAAGATTGTCATTAGTTATTTGTTAATAAAGAGTTTTGCTGAAGATTCTTGAGAGTCCACGAAATTAGTTGCCAACCTAATATTTATTTCAAGTATTTTCTATGTCTATTTCAAGGATTCTAGCACGCTTCATTCTGAAAGAAAATCCATATTTATTTATTCGTTCATTTATTTGAAGTGTAAGTTAATCACAGAATACGGGCGCGTCTCATTTTGAAATAACATCTGCATTTATTTATTTATTTATTTATTCGCCTCTCGGCCGCAACGACGGCTTCTTGACGGCTTCGCCGTGGCAATAACATCTCATCATCAATTGTAGCTGCCACCTATGTCATGGTTTCCTCATGAAGAACATCTTAACTACGTCGATTAGGACAATTTAGAAAAAAGCGAAAAAATGGACGACATCCACAAAAACGTTAATTTGCCAAATATCGATTGATGGCGATCGACAGTTCAAAAACGAACTTCGAATTCGTGTTCAGCGACCTCGATTACCCCCAGGGCTGAAGTTCGGGCCGCTAGAACGAAATCCACAAAAAATCGATAATATCGATCGATATCGATTGCCCCCTGCTGTGAAGGCCTTCCGTCGATGATCACCTAAATGTCTATGCACGGTTGCCGACGTGTTCGGCACGTCTACGGCTCGTACCGACGTGTTCAGCACGGTTACTGAGCCGCCAGACACGTTTGGCGACGTGCTCAGCACGTCTACTGAACAGCCAGGCAACCACCACTCCAGTTGTGACGGACGGAAACACGCACGCACACACACACACTGCTCCTTTATATATAGTAGGATTCATTCCAAGTGTTAGTTAAAAATACTAGCATGGTCGATTTTTGAAAGAAAATCCTTATTTGTTAGTTTACTCATTTATTTGAGGTATAATTTGCAAAAACATACATATCTCATTTTGAGAAAAACATCTGCCTTTACTTATTCATTTCAAATGCTAGTTACAAAATACTGGCGCGTTTCACTCTGGAATAAAATATGTTTTTATTAATTTATTTACTTGGAGTGTAAGTAACAAAATATTAACCCATGTCACTTTGAATTAACAACCGTGTTTATCTATTTACTTTAGATCTCATTTACAAAATTGTAGCACGCCTCACCCTGAAAAATTAATTTTAGAGCAGCGCAAGAGCAGAGACCGAGCATTCACCTTCTTCAAGTCGAGACCGACTTTCTGAGACGTGAGTGTTGCCTCTATTTCTATTTTTTTGCGTATATTGCAGTTTCCAAAAAAATGATTCCGTTTGGTGAACACTCAGCACTTCTCGCAGTAAAATTAGGTTGTTTGAAAGATTCATGGACAAGCGCTTTCTTGTTCATAAATTCTGTTGAATTGTCGGAGGGTAGTCAGTCATTACTGTGTGAAAATCTTGTCACCTATTGGCGAATTTTAAACGATTTTCCACTTTACCGGGAGTTCACCCACAGTTCATTGCCAGGGGTTTTCTAACTATCGTGCCACAGCTTTATTTTGTTGTTTAAAGGCATCTGATGGATACCTTGGATAGTTCCTGTTCCAAAAGAGCTTCCATCCATGGGTGGGCTTTTAAATATAGGGAAGATAATCTTCATATTTTGTTACCATTTTATCATCCCATCATCTCTCTGTCAAGTCATTCCTGTTGTCTTTTTTCAAAAGGCGCTTCCAACTTTCAGAAAATGCTTGAATATAGCTAATATGCACTGTTATTTATAGTGCTATTGGAATCTATCCTAGTGGGGGGGGGGCACTCCACTCCTGTCTCTGACAACGGCGTAAAACTAAAAGAAAGCTGGTTCACAAAGACGAAACTATGAACCGGCCTATGAGAGAGAATCTCTCGTCGTAATTTACTGGCTAGCAGAGGTCTTAACGTTCAGATTTATTTCCATTTTCTAACGGTGCCCCCCCCCCCCCTCCCCCGACTAGGATAGATTCTTTTATGCCTAGGCTTCATAATTTTCCCTAATTCCCTTAATTTCCCTGATCTACAGACTTTGTCATACAGTTTTTGTTCCTTTGTTTACGGCAATTCATGGCTTAGCTCTATCGAAGAGAAGAAAAGGTCTGTAATAAGGAGGCCTCACCATTCACCTCGAGAAGACTTCTCCGTCCCCTTAGGCTCTTCGACTTGAAAGCCTGATTCCAAGCGTTAACGGATGAAAGCCACTTTGAAACACGTCTCCCCATAGAAATGCAAAGCGGCGGCGGTCGATTTGGAATTGCTGAACTCATGAATAATTCCGGCCGAAAGACACCTGCTGATGACCTTGGCTCGATTCGTGTTTTCCACGCTGATCATGGCTTGAATTCCTATCATTGCTCTTTTTTTTCCGTCGCTGAATTGGTGAGTGTCCTTCTCCACTGTTAGAAAATAGTTCCTCATTTTTTCTAACTTATAGATAGCAAAGCATGGTGAAGACGAAAAAATAAGATTACAAATTTCGGCACTTTTGTACTTTCACGACTCCAGGTATCGAGAAGAGGTCGAAAAAACTTCGTCCAAACTTCCCCCAGGGGGTCATTTGGAGTGCTCATTACAAATCTGGTATCCTTTTTTGTTATTATGCTGGAGTACGGTAGGTTACGGTAGGTACGGGTGTCTAAGGTCATGGTAACCGATTTCGCCCAAACTTCGCCTAGGGGGATTGTTTGGGGTGCTCATGACGAATCTGACTTCCGCTTTTGTTTTACGCTGGAGTACGGTACCTACGGGTAAGGAACGCTTCAGGTTGGATTCCTGGTGGTAGACTGACTATCTGAAGAAGTATCTTACCTTTGCACAGCGGTTGTGGCGGCATCTATTCAGCTTCTAAAGGAAAACGTTGCAGGATCGCTTGCATGCTGTGTTGCTACCGTAGCACCCCATATAACCCCTATAGCCGAAGTTTGGGCAAAATCGGTGACCATGAATTTGGTCACCCGTACCTACCGTAACCCACCGTACTCTAGTGTAAAACGAAAAAACGGATGTCAGAGTCGTGATCAGTGCCCATATAACCCTCTGGGCGACGTTTGGGCGAAAAAGTTTTCCTTCGACCTCTTCTCGACCCCTGGAATCGTGAAGGGTACAATAGTGCCCAAATTTCTCTAGGTGAAACATTTTTTGTTGTAATACCTTTCTGGCGGTTCATCAACGAAGAAGAAGGTGTTATAGCTTTTTTATATGGGCAAAAGTACGCCTGATTCAGCAAAATTAAGTCAAAACTAAAATCAAAGCCTAATTTTTGCACAAAATTATTGAGTTCAACTAGTCAGCAGAGGATTTATTTCTGATACAATATTTCTCATTCCTTGTTATACATAGATGTAGCCGTAGATATAATCGTAGAGTTGTCATGTTTTTCGCTTCTTGACTTTGTTGATACCATTCTCACGTCGAATTAGACATTTTTCAAATCAAATTGGACACTTTTCGCATCAAACTTGACACTTTTCACGTCAGATTGGGCACTCCGCAAAGCTAACCTAAGATTTTTGAAATCATAGCGAACTCTTCTAAAACAGAATGACCCTTAGGCAGGTTAGGACGGATTATTTTTTTAAACTAAGACGATTAAAATATTTTTTCATGAAAAAATTTGGTGGTTTTTTTTTAATTTTTTTGGTTCACCTGCCTTAAGATGTGTAGTAATTTTATAAACACCTTATATTTGAGAAAAATAATAAAAGAAATTTTTTTGAAGCGCAACAAGACAGCAATAATGTAGTCAATTAAAATATTGGATTGAGCCATGTACTCGGAAAGCAACTCGCAATGTTTATTTGATTGATAGTGTGAGTACTGCTTACATGAAGCATCAAACTGAGCATGTGTGAAACTCCATGCAAACAGAAGTTTTGCTGTCAATCGAATAAAAATCGTGAAGTTTCAGACGAGGGCATGGCGCCAACCTCTGCTTGGCAATAATAAAAAAATAGCGGCTTTACTGCTCTTTAAAACAAGTTTTAAGCCAATCCCTCCCCCCCCCCCCACGAAATTGCTGGCGATAAACGCCTTGCTGTTTTCGTTGATTTAAAACTCGATTTTTTAGAGCCATGTTGAAAAGTTACGCCGAAGGCCTACGTTGCTCTTTACTTTGTTTTGAAATGTATGTAGTGATAATCCTGTTACTCTTTCAACCTACCGAAAGATAGCAGGAGGTCATCCAATAAGACGGTCATTATATCACTGATTTGTTTTTGTTGTGAATATAAATAAATTCACTTTGAAAAATATGAGAAAAACGACGTTAATCATCGAACAACCCAATATGTAGCCATGAAGAGGAAACCGGTTTCGCCTCCAACATACTGCTTTCCGCTGTATTCTGTCACAACTAGCACCGTTTCCTCTTTTCCAACCTAACACTACCGTTCGCGTCATGCTTTAGGTTGTACCGATTCCCCACTCTGACTGCTTTTAGACGAAACAATTTTTGTGACAATGATTGTAGGACGCTCTGTTACAATCGAAACATCGCATACGCATATGACCGAAAGTTTCCGCCGTTTTTCACTTCTAAATTCGAGGGACCATAACTTCCTCCAAAGTTGACCGTCTTAGTGACTTCTTCTGAAGAAAGCAAACAATAAGAGTTTTGCAATGGTAAGGGCCTCAAGAATCCGTCTATTATCGGTGCGCTTCCTCTTCTACGCGGATAGATTTATCCTCTAGTGCTTACCCAAAAATCCGCTGTGCAAGTGATGTATTTTGATTTCACAGGGTGAACACAGAACTTCAAATTTCAAATCATGTTTTACAATTTTTCAAAGGAAATGAAAACCATTTTTCATCTCGAAAATGCAATTCGACCTTCTTAAGATCTGACTCGTCTTGCTTGAAATCGGTCTATTTCATGTCAAAGAGAATGTGGATCACCTATCCTAATCGGGGGGGGGGGGGGGGAGGACATATAGTGATTTGCATCTCTAATCCCTTGCTTTGGTTCCTACGAAACCATTAGCTGCTCTTCCATCACGCGAAGGCATTTACTTAAACTCAGGGGATGTGGCTGTGCGGTACAGGATGACGCATGCATCTGACACTTTACGGTTGCCCCCTCCCAACTAGGATAGATTCGCTGGGTTTGAGAAGTGTTGACTTTGACGTAAAAGTTGGAAAGTGCCACCAACTCAGGCTAGTATTCACCTTGCAACCAAAAAAAACTTGGCCAACTCTTCCTCATGGAAAAAAACTGGGACAGACTTGAGTCCACTCTACAAAAATAGGCAAAAAATAGCCTTTTTTCTCGTCTCGTGCTCGTTGCTACCACATATTAAAACGGCTCAGGTAAGAGTTGGTGCTAATTAACCCATTTCTTGTGAGATAAGAAGACAAATAGCAGTGTTAATCAAACCGTCTGTGAGATGCGCCACGCATTCTACTTCTACCTGATGCCGTGGAGTGAACGTGAATGCCTGTTTGGCCTATGCAATGGCTTGCAGCGTCCAGCCGAGGAACAGCTGAGTGTATTATCCTTCCCAGACAAGTAGGGTAACAACTCTCCATCCCTCAAAGGATGGAAGATTTGATTGGCCTGGGCGGTAAATCCGAACCAAGAACCTGGAGTCGGGTGCACGCGACAACCGACACTTCACCCGACTGCGCTTTACAGTACAGTGTGTCTCAAAAAAGTGTAAACATTGTTTGAAAGGTGATAACTTTGCTCACAGTGAAGGAATTGATTACTACGCTTTCTTCTGACATGGATTGCGCCATGCACTCGTCTGAAACCCAGCACTTTAAACTCGATTGATTGTGTTTCGCTTGAATACATGTTGTAATTTCTTCACAAAGTGGCCGTATCGATTAATTTGTGCTTCTTTTAAGGTTTAAAACTTGAAAACACACTACGGCTTGCGAAAAATGCAGGGTGTCCTAAAAAATGCAGATACTATTTGAAAGGTTATAACATTATTTTTGAAGAAGTTTGAGACTCGTATGAAAACACATGGTAACGAGATGTCTGCGGCGTGTAAGTAGTCAAGATTGCGCCCTGCCTCCGCTTGAAACATTGAATTTCAGACTCGACTGATTGTATTAATGGATGAATATGTAATACGTGGTCAGAATGCCTGTTACAATCTTGTTACTACTTGGCCAGATTAACATGTGCCGTGCCTTTTCTAACGTTTTCCGTTGCTCGGTAGCTGTAACTATGTCGGCTAACCTCTCCGTTCGGCGTTCATCAGTCCACAGAGTCCGTTTTGGGAAATGGGGCTTTTGCTCATATTTAAATTGTGCAATCAATAAGCTTGCATGTCACGTGTCCTCCACGTAATGTTCAAGCTATAAACGTTGAAACAGCACAGGTTAATGTGGCCAAGCAGTAGCAAGTTTGTAACAAACATTCAGCCCATGCAGAATCAGTCGAGTCTGAAATTCAAAGTTTCAAGCGGGACATGACGCAATCCTGACTACTTCCACGCCGCAGCCATTTCGTTACCATGTTCTTTCATATGAGTCCCAAATGCCTTCAAAAGCTTCACCAGCAGCAATGTTAGAACCTTTCAAATAGTGGCTGCATTTTTTGGGATACCCTGCATTTTTTTGCAAGAAGTAGTCTGTCTTTAAGTTTTAAACCTTGAAAGGGGCACAAATCAATCGATCCGGCTACTTTGTGAAGAAATTATAACAAGTATTCTATCAAAGAACAATCCATCGAGTGTAAAATGCAAGAATACAGACGAGTGCATGGAGCACTCTATATATGCTTATATGTCAGAAAATTTAATATTTTAAGCTTTTACATGAGCTCTTAAATTCTTCGGTGACTTTACTGTGAGCAAAGTTATCATCTTTCAAACTATGTATACATTTTTTTGAGGTATCCTGTATATCGTCGTGATAAAATTACCTATTCTAATAGATATACGAATGATTTTCATTCGAATTAGAATATTCGATTTTTCTTTTGTCGAATGTATTCGAATTCGAGGGGCGCGTGTAGCGCAGTCGGATGAGGCGCCGACTGTCGCCTGCTCCCGATATCAGGTTCCTGGTTCGGATTTCCCGCCCAGGCCAACCAAGCCTTCCATCCCTCCGGGGTCGGTGCATTGGTACCAGACTTGTCTGGGAAGGATAAAGCGTTGACTTGTTCATCCGCTGGCCACCGCAAGTCATTGTATGGCCAAATACGCATTCATGACGCCTCCACGACATCCCGTAGAAGTAGAATGCGCTGGCGCATCCCAGAAGGGATTGAGTAACGCCGTCCTTTATCCTTATCTTTTACTCGAATTCGAATATTTAAAAAATTGCGTTTTTGAATACAACCAAATTCGAGTATTTAGAAAAACCGAATTTTTCGAATATATTCAAAGTCGAATGTTCGAAATTTGTGAGCATTCGAAATCTTTCGAACATTCGAAAATTTTTGTGAGCATAATTATACCATAATAAAGGATAAGGATGAAGGACGGCGTTACTCAATCCTTTTTGGGATTCTATTTCTACGGGATGTAGTGGAGGCGACTTGAATGCGTATTTGGCCATACAATGATTTGCGGTGGCCAGCCGATGAGCAAGTCAGCGCTCTATCCTCTACAGATAAGCCTGATACCAATTTACCGACCCCGGGTGATGGAAGGCTTGGTTGGCCTAGGCGGGAAATCCGAACCAGGAACCTGGTATCGGGTGCACGCGACAGCCGGCGCCTCCTTTGACTGCGCTACACGCGCCCTCCTACATAAATAGACATGTCATCAAATACCATAAATGACCTCTTCGAAGTGAAATACCATTCCGCAACTCAGACGCAGTTTAAGCAGAAGAAGACGTCCAAAACTACCATTTCTTCAAAGTGTGGCTCATGGTGTAATGTCGCTGCATCATCCCGGTAAGCAGAGGGGCTGGTTCGAGTCCCGCCTGGTGTTAGAGTTTTGACCGCAGCGAATCATTGTATAGCACCATCATTTCTTCCTCTTTTTTTGCACACCTAAGCCTTATCGGCGCTCAGTTTCAGATTCTCCGGCAGTCCCAGCTTAGTCGGTGGACCAACTCGGCATTCGTTCTCTGTGCCGGGTATGAACACCTTGCCTCGATTCTCTGATCGTCCTCACAGCTCTACGCTCAGCAGGTTCGTTGTTTCGTTAGCGAATTCAGACCCCTAGGGGAGTTAACCTCGCCATATTCTTCGGGTGCTCGAGTTGCCGTCTAGGTTTCTCACTGTCATCGCTTTCATTATGTCCTATACCATGTCTGTCTTCCATCCTAATTGGAGGGGTAAATAGCAATTTCCGTCTCCATTCTATTCGTTGAGTGTGATTTGAGCTTCAGCTGCGGTCATATGGTAGGAGGGATTACAGAATCACCTGGCAGTTTATGGTTGCCCCTCCCTACTAGGATAGCTCCCCATACCCCTCCATGTACATCTCACCCCGGCATCTTTTCCCGACCGTTCAGGACCGTAACGATACTGAAATGGGAGGCCGAATAGAGAACTTTTATGCTGATCAGCGTATTCAGCATCAAATTCCCGTCTAATCGATGGTAACCCAGAGCCAATGGCTTCGCATTTGCCTGGCTGTAGCGCCGACATGTGATTCCGTCCTTACATACTTGGTGTAACTCGAGGTCACCAGGCGATCATCCAACCTTTTCGACTTCCTATTATCGTCTCACTTGCATCGGTTGTCGTCTCGGTGATCGAGCGGGCGCCAGCAGCATCTCCGTTGTCCCTGCCGCGTGCCAAAGTGCTCCAGTGGATCCTGCCTCTAGAGGAACATATCGTTCGTTCAGGGCTTTCACGAAGATGTTCGAATGACGCTTTGGTGGGCGTCCTGTGTTCTTTTGACACCCATTTGGAGACGGCTCTCGTCCAAAAGGTGTCTGCAAAACGAATTACGTTGCCGGCCCACCTAATTTTAGACGACTTTCGGCAGCGTTTCTGATCTTCAAACATCGACGAGTTATGAGCTTCGCAGGTCTTTTTTACACCTACACATACCATAGCCCTGGATCTCGAAGCATCTGCGATCCCAAAGTGTTGTTCGATGGACCTAATTAGCTTTGCCATCAGAAGGGAAGATTTGGTTAAGAAGATATCGTTTCAGAAAGAAGACTTCACCACGCTACTCGGGCACAGTGGACTTCGACAAGTTTCTGCGATTGAAAAGCAGTTTTCAGAATAATATTTCAAAAAAGGTACGTGAGTGTTTTAAGGTATGGCTTATTTTAGTTGAAATTTTTAAATGAAAAAATGGTACAAGTCGTTAATGTGGCCTACATGAGGAGAAGGAGCGCATCAGACCAACCAGACCATTGAGCGGACGTGCCACCTGGAGGAACGGGAAGAACGTGCACGTTCGGGGCCTCGATTGGCTGGCGCGCTGCCGCCTTCTCGTGTAGGCCACATTATCGACTTGTACTAAACAACTAGCTAAATCGAAACTTGGCTGCTTAAAATTGATGGCGCTTGAGTGAATTCATATGTGCGAGAGTTCTTGTTTTGCCAGGATTATTTATTTATTTATTTATTTATTTATTTATTTATTTATTTATTTATTTATTTATTTATTTATTTTGGGTATGTTGTTGCCCATTCATAATTTTTAATCAAGTTCTGGGTAGAATAGGCATCGAAAGCGTCACAACCTCTTTTAGTTAAAGAACACTATCGGGTCTGCTGCTATCCTGTGCCGAATGCTTGGCGTGTTCTTGGTTTACCCTGTAGGCCACATTGTCTACATGTACCAAAAAACAGCTAAATCGAAATTTGTCTGTTTAAAAATTGACTACGTTTGATGAAATTCATTTGAGTGGGAGTTTTGGGTTTTGCCAGGATCATTGCTTATTTATTTGTCTATTTATTTATTTATTTATTTATTTATTTATTTATTTATTTTGGGAATGCTGTTGTCGATTCATTATTTTTAATCAAGTTCTGGAGTAGACTAGATTTCGAAAGCGTCGCTACCATTCTTAGTTAAAGATCACTATCATTTCTGTTGTTACCGTAGCCCGAATGCTTTACGTGTTCTCGGTTTAGTGTGTAGGCCACATTGTCTACATGTACCAGGAAAATTACCTAAATCGAAAGTTGCCCGCTTAAAAATTGATGGTTTTGATTTGTAGGTTTTGCCGGTGTCTGCTTGGGTACATTATGGTCGATTTAATATTTTAAATTAAATTTTAGGGTTGCGTAGGTTTCGAAAATCTCATATTCTCTTTCAGTTTGTAACATAAATGAGAGGGAAGTTATTGTACTCTCTCATTTGTGTTACTATACTGATCTGAATGGCTCTCAAGTTGCCGCCTCTCCATGTAGGCCACATTAACGACATGTGCGAACTGAGCTTTTATACATTATCGATTTAACAAAAACTTATGTGAACCGAAATTCACTTTTTTGAAAAGTGTGCGGTATTTATGGAGAGCATATGAGAGCAAATTCCATGTTTTGCTTGGGCCATTATTTATTTATTTATTTATTTATTTATTTATTTATTTATTTATTTATTTATTTATTTATTTCGAATATCCTGCATCCCACTCAACATTTTCAGCCAAATTCTAAGGCAAAATGAGCTTCAAAAACCGTTTCATTCCTGCTGCTGTTTTGAGCCGAACATCTGAGGCCGGGTTCTTTTCTACGTAGGCCACTTTATCGACTTGTAGCAAAAATTTAACTGAATTGAAAATTTCCTGCTTAAAAATTGATCGCGCTTGTTGGTATGTATTGAAATGAAAGTAGTAGGTTTCGCCGGTACTTTTGTTCAGGTAGATTACAGCCGATTCAATATTTTTAAACCTAATTCTGAGGTAGAATAGGTAGGCCACATTGGCGACATGTAGAACATTTAAACTCAATCGAAATTTGCATTTCTAAAGTTGACTACGCTCGATGGAATGCATTTGAGTGGGAGTTGTCGGCGTCATCAGCACCCTTGTTTGGGTTTGTTGTGGTCGCTTCAAGATTTTTAACCAAATTCTGACGTAGGGCAAGCTTCGAAAGCCTCGCAATCTCTTTTGGGTATGGAACCATATTTGCTTTTTGCATCTGTCCTAATCTAGGAAAGAAAGCTAATGTTTGATCTTTAGACCATAAAATCGGGAAAAATTCAATAAATTCTTTGAACTCAATATTTTTCAAAAAACAGCCGTACCAAGGTCATTTTTGAGAGGTTAGAAGGATCAGCTGCAGAAAAAATTCTTCGAAAAGAGCCAATCAAACGCTATTCTACGGGCTCTTTGTCCAAGTGCGGATCCAGTATCGTAATCCGTGCGTGCGTTACAGATGGATCAGCTGCGGCAGAAAGTTGGCGATAAGCGGCTTTCGATGTCGTTCGGTCCGGATCAGATGACAGAGAGCGTGTACGCGGCGAGAAGCGAGGAGATGAATGGTGCTACGGCTGCTGCCACTGAGGCTTCCGAAGCCGGTCAGAAGTCATCGGTCATCAACGATGAGGACATCTACGTCTATGGGGACGAGTGGAGCAGTGACGATGACGACGGTTCGTTCCGTAGCGTTGTCATTGCTTTTCTGGATATTCAAGGATTTAAGTGAGATGCTTGAAGAAATGTGCTAAAAATTAAACGGTACTTGTCGTTAGTCTGGCCTACATAGGGAGGCGGGAATGCGCCAGCCAATCACAATCAATTAGAGCACTGACCGAACACGCGTCAGCCAATCAGAGCTGAGACTGTGAGTGCATGCTCCTCTGGGTGGCAATCCCGCTCTTTGCGAGCTGATTGGCTGGGTAGGTATCCAACTATCTATGTAGGCCGTATTAGTGACAAGTACTCACTGAACTTTAAACAGCCTAAAGGTTTCCTTCGCCTCTTGCGCCACTTAAAGGGACAAAATAAAGATAAAGAAAGGAGGACCCGTCAGCAATCGTGAGCGAACGTTGGAGACATTTCCGACCAGAAACTGTTCTACTGACTGTTTTCGATAAAATTCTATTGACGGCTTCTTTTTCAGGATGACTTAGTGATGAACAGTCCTTTGAATAACCTCATCAAGTTCCTTAATGAAAGGAATTCTGCCTAAAATTACTGTGTACCAGCATTTTTACTTCGACTTCCTACTCTAGCTAAATAGCATAGGGTCACTACTAAGATCTACGCTATCCCATTGTCCATAGAGATGCTCCAGTGGGCTTCAGCCACGCCTCAATTCGTCCCTATCACGTGCCAGAGTGGTCCAGCGGATTCTTCCCGCTCGAGTAAGAGGAAAAGCGTCGTATCGTTTGTTTAGGACATCCTCCCGATGTTTTCTTGATATCCAGCGGAATTCAGTCTGGGACAAGCCGTGCAGAGCAAGTGTTTGTGAAGCACTTTACATAGTCGGCCCACCTAATCTTCGACGACTTGGTCCTTGCGATACCGTGTTATTTTTAAACGCCGGCGAAGTTCGGAACTACAAAAGCAACCACCTCCAATACCGATCCTAAAAATTTCTTATCAGCTCCAAAATTGGAGTAAAGCACTAACCATAAGGATGGGCCTTTTCCTGAAGAACGTCTTCTTCTTCTTCTTCTTCTTCTTCTTCTTCTTCTTCTCCTTCTTCTATCTTACCTTCATTTTCTTTATCTTCTTCATCATCTTCATCATCATCTTCTTCTTCTTCTTCATCTTCATCTTCATCATCACTTCTTCTTTTCTTCTTCTTCGTCGTCGTCGTTATTTTCTTCTTCTTCACCTTCATATTCATCATCATCATCTTCTTCACCTTCATCTCCTTCTTCTTCACCTACTTCTTCTTCACCTACTTCTTCTTTTTCTTCCTCTTCTTCACCTTCATCTTCTCCATCATCATCATCTTCTCCTTTTTTCTTCTTCTTCGTCTTCTTCCTCATCTTCCTATTCATCATCATCTTATTCACCTTCATCTTCTTCTTTTTCACCTTCATCTTCATCATCATCATCATCTTCTTCTTTTCTTCTTCATCATCTTCAAATTCATATTCATATTCATCATCTTCTTCTTCTTCACCTTCATCTCCTTCTTCTTCACCTTCATCTTCTCCATCATCTTCTTCTTCGTATTCTTCTTCTTCGTCTTCTTCTTCACCTACTCTTCTCCACCTATTCTTCTTCTTCTTCACCTCTTCTTCTTCACCTAGTCTTCTTCTTCCTCTTCTCCACCTTCGTCTTCTCCATCATCATCTTCTTCTTCACCTTCAGCTTCGTATTCATCATCTTCTTCATCATCTTTATCTTCAACTTCATCTTCATCATCATCTTCTTCCTCACCTTCATCTTCTTCTTCGTCTTCTTCTTATTCTTCACCTACTTCTTCTTCTTCTTCTTCTTCTTCTTCTTCTTCTTCTTCTTCTCTTCTTCTCCTTCACGTCTTCTTCTTCACCTTCATCTTCTTCTTTTTCACCTTCATCTTTATCATCATCATCTTCTTCTTTTCTTCTTCATCATCTTCAACTTCATATTCATATTCATCATCATCTTCTTCTTCACCTTCATCTTCTCCATCATCTTCTTCGTCGTATTCTTCTTCTTCTTCGTCTTCTCCTTCTTCTTCACCATCATCTTTTTCATCTTCTTCATCATCTTTATCTTAAACTTCATCTTCATCATCTTCTTCTTCTTCACCCTCATCCTCTCCATCA
The DNA here is from genome assembly GCA_947359475.1 of Heligmosomoides polygyrus bakeri. Classification (NCBI taxonomy): domain Eukaryota; kingdom Metazoa; phylum Nematoda; class Chromadorea; order Rhabditida; family Heligmosomidae; genus Heligmosomoides; species Heligmosomoides polygyrus. The sequence continues at coordinate 7,846,467 of OX375866.1, forward strand.
TCTTCTTCTTCTTCGTCTTTTTCTTCTCCTTCAGCGTTTGTCCCGCTTCATCGCGGAGTCCGCTTACTTTTCTAAAGGAACTACGTTACCTAATTCCGTACTGAATCAAAGGAATTTTGAAGGTTTTGAGCAAAAAAAATCTCGAAAAACTCCTAGGATTCCCTGCCTGTACTTCTGCAAGTTCACCTTGCACTATGTCAGGGGTGAAGAAACGAAGGCTACCGCAGAACCTCTGTGCTATAATATTCAACTGCTATTGTTAGCTCATTCCCGTTCTCATTTTACATACCAGGAACTGGTTCTCGGATAACAACATTGCACTATTGGACGTGATGTTTTGGACATGGGCAGAGTTTCACTGGCTAAGTAGAAGGGCAACGAAGCCAACAAGGATAGAGATGAATGAAAAATAAAAAGTAAAATAATAATAATAAAATGTAGAGGTGAAATGCATGCTACAGATGTAATCGAGTTCGGCAGAAAACTTCCGATTGGAAAACGTTGTTTTTCTCACAATTAATAGGCTCAAACGCGCCTTAAAACTATCTCCATAAAGTGCGGTGTAGGTTGAATGCACGGCGTATCTCACAAAGGTGTAGGTCATTACCGGCTTCTGCCCTTTTTATCCTGCTTTACAAAAACTGACAAGTCAAGATTAGCGGCTTACGGTAGGCGTTAGGCGTTGGTCGAACTTTGCGAAATGCGCCACGTATCTTACCTCTACGAGATATTGAATGCGTATTTGGTCTATACAATGACTTCGGGCAGCTAGCCAATGGACAAATCAGCGCTTTATCCTTCCCAGACATGTCTGGTATAGGTTCACCGAAACGGAGGGGTACCAAGACTCGCTTAGACAGGGAATCCCGAACCTGGAACCTGGAATCCAGTGCACGCGACTGCCGGCTCCTCCTCCGACTGCGGCACCCGCGCTCAATAAGTGTAATAATTTTTATAAAATCTTCATTTTTTGAGAAAAATATTAAATAATCAAAATCAAATCAAATCACAATCTGCCTTAAAGCACAGCAAAAAAAAAAGCAACCAGATAGCATACTAGAAGGTCGGATCGCGCCATGCACTCGAAAAACTTGTCGTGTTTTTTATTTGATTGATAGTGTAAATGCAGCTTACATCATGCAGTACTGGTCGTTAACGCGGCGTACATGTAAGTGTAGTACGCACCAGACCAATCAGACCTCAGGAAATGGTTGGGTTCGATTGATTGACTTAGGCTCCGCTGGCCATTGGATGGAAAGGTTAGTGTTTTACCCTTCTCGCAGACAAGCTCGGTATCAATTTACCGTGCCCAGAGCGATAGAACGCTTCATTGACCTGGGCGGGAATCAAACGAAGAGCCTGCTATTAGGGTGACCGGAAAGTTCCGACGGTTTTGACTGGTCCAATACTCAACGTAGTCAGTAGAATTAAGCACCATTCGAATCAGCACCTTTTTTAAAATGCGATAATAGTGGAATAATTCCATCAGCGAAAAAACTGGGTGGTTGAGACGAATAAAATAGAACTGCATGCGGCTCACCTGACTGCGCCATCACGCCTTTTATAAAGCGGATTCGTAAGAAAAAGATTTTTCGGAAGTTCTTCTTGATTAAAGAGAAACATTTTCCAAGCAAATCACTCTTCTAATGAAGAGGATCTGAATTCGTGAATGTTCCCGAAGTCCTCTGTAAATTGTTAAAAATTGAATAGAAATTTTCACCGGTGGCATAAAGGTACATCGCGTAGAAGTAGAATGCGTGGCGCATCCGAAAAGGTATTGAATAATGCCGCCTTTCCCCGTATAAATGTACAAAGCATCAACCACGGTAAGCTGGAGGTGCTGGTTCGTTTCTCGCATGACGCTAGAGTTGTCATCGTGGCAAAAATCGTTGTAACGGAGAATTTGGATCTATCCTAATCGGGAGGGGCAACCGTAAGGTTTCAGTTGCGGACGCTATCCCCTGAATTTGAAGGCAAGCCCTCGTAGACAGCAGCGCTTTCGCAGAAACTTAAGGCGTTGGAGGAGCAAATCACTATATGCCCCCTCCGATTGGGATAGAAAATGTCGCTTTTTCACACTAGAGCTGAACGGCAATGGTAATGTATTGCTTCATAGTTTCTCCCAGTTAACTAACTTTAACTCTAGTGTACTTCAACAGTTTTCTCCCTTCTTTCGCCGAAAGCCTGCAATAAATTCAGCAGCCTTCTTGTTGCTCGGCTAATTGTAGAAGAATAAAAAAAAGGCGTTTATAGAGAGCTATTCATCGTGCAAGAGCTAGAGCAGCTCAGTGAACGACCAGCCCTCGGCCGGCGTTATTTTCGGACAGCCGCTCCTCTATTTGTCACTGGCTCTAATGGTAATCAGAATGTTATTGGCAGCTCGTATTGCTCACTCTAAATCCACACACGTGTTCTCCGTACATCGTACTCTGCAAGTGTCGGCTTACTGGCGCCCTTTCTCAAGCAATTTACTCATTTTTACCAGTTTTTGCCAGCGCTCTACCTGGCGTATCAGGGTTCTAGTCTGCACACGTTAGCAATTGTTGAGCTTGTTTACAAGTTATTTTCGCTTTCGCAACCTAGACAGGTCGAAATAAACATGAGGTTGAGTTTTCTGGATGGTTTCAACGTTGTGAAGTTCTGGACGCTATTCTTCGTCAGTATGTGCTCCCCTCTATCGTTTCTACGACATAGGTTTGAGTTCCTCATTTCATGCTTCTTTCTCTATTTCCTTTTTTCCTGCATTGCGTTTCCAACAACAAGTTTCTATGCAGCGCTCCGAGTGGCGTAGGCAAAATTTGTGTGATTCCGATCCGAAAGGCGAAAAATGAGCTGTCAGAGCAAACCCAGTTCCGCTTGAATATCTGAAAAAAGTAGAAATTTATGGCTACTAGTCGTTAGTGTGGCCTACATGCGAAGGCGGGACTGCGACAGCCAATCACAACAAATCACGGCGCGAACCGTCCACTTTCCGCTCGAGTTCCGCTTCGATACGTGACCTCATTGGTCTCCCTCCTTTCTGTACAGGCCACATTAGCGACTAGTACCTACTGAAGCAGTTAAACATTGAAAACGACATTGAGAAGCGGCGGGAGATGCGCCATTTTGAGCTTATTCGCTGCTAGTCCCTAATGTGACCTACATGGAGGGCTGGAACGCGTCGACCAATCATAACCGACCACACACGCTGCTGTGTGTGCTGTATGTAGGAGATGCTTCCATTCAATACGACTTGATTAGTTTGGTGTCTCCCCTACTTTCATGTAGGCCACATGAACGACTAGTACCAACTGAAGCAACTAAACATGGAAAGCTTCACTGAGAAGCGGCGACAAATACGTCTTTTTGAGCTTATTCGCTACTAGTCGCTAATGCGGCCTATACGGAAAGGCAGGAAGGCGTGGGCCAATCATAACCGACCGTACACGCTGCTGTTGGAGGTAGGGTCTGGACTCTTCGCTCGATGCGGCCTGATTGGTTTGGTCCGTCCCCCTTCCCCTCTACTTTATTTGCAGGCCACATTACCGACTAATAACCACGGAAGACAAGGAAAGTGGAACGCTTTGTGAGGTCTTTAGGCGTACAATTAGTTCTCAACGACCACCCCTATTCGTTAGAGTAAGCATGAGGGGTAAAGGTCAGTTTTAGTCAACCCCACCGCGGGGTGCGCCACGCATTCCACTTCTACGTGATGTCGTGGAGACGATATCTGAAGAGCTTTACTAAGGAGCAACCGCAAATGAGTTTTTTGAACTTATTCGCTACTAGTCGCTAATATGGCCTACACGAGAGTATGGGAGCGCGCCAGGCAATCACAGCCACTCACGACACACAACGCACACGCTGCTGTTGGAGGTAGTGTCTGGAGTCTTTATTTGTTACGACCTGACTGGTTGGTGTGTCCCTCCTCATTTCCTATGTAGGCCACATTAACGACTTGTACTAACTGAAGCAGCTAAACATGGAAAGCTTTACAGAGAAGCGGTGGCAAATGCACCTTTTTGAGCTTATTCGGCACTAGTCGCTAATGCGGCCTACGTGGGGAGACAGTAACGCGTCGGCCAATCATAATCGACTGTTACGTTGTTGTATGTAAAAATGTTCCTCTCAATATGGTCTGTTTGGTTTGATGCGTTCTCCCCCTCCCCCACAAACACTCATGTAGGCCACATTTACGACTAGTACCAACGAAGCCAGGGAACATGGAACACTTTGTGGGATCTTTAATCGTACAATTATTTCTCAACGACCATCCATCTTCGGCAGAACGGGAATAAAGGATAAAAGTGAGCATTAGTCAATTCCTTCGCGGGGTGCGCCACGCATTCCACCTCTTAGTGATGTCGCGGAGACGATATCTGAAGAGCTTTATTAAGATGCCATCGCAAATGAGTTTTTTGAATTTATTCGGCACTAGTCGCTAACATGGCCTACATGAGGGTATGGAAACGCGTATGCCAGTCATAACTAAACACGGCGCTGACCGCACGCGCTGCTATTGGAAGTAGGATACGGCTTGATTGGTTTGGTGTGCCCCTCTTCCTTGTCTATGTAGGCCACATTAACGACCAAACCAGTGCAGTCGAACATGAAACTACTTGTAGTCATGAAGGGTACAATTATTTCTGCGACCATTCTCTATTCGTTAGAATAAGCGCAAAGGATGAAGGTCAGTTTTAGTCAATCTCTTTGCGGGATGCGCCATGCGTTCTACTTAAATGGAATATCGTGGAAGCGACATCTCAAGAGCTTTATTCATAAGAAACGGTGAAAAAATTTTTTAGTTTTTTTGCATAAAGACCAGAAGCTACTATCGGAATTGTACTTTGAGATTTTTATCGAATATTTCACAAAAAAATGGGGTGGTAATGAAGTCGGAGGAGGCGCCGACTACCTCGCCTTCCTTTCCAAGTTCTTGGTTCGAATTTCTCATCCTGGCCAACTAAGCTCCCCATCTCTCCGGGGTCAATGAATTTCCTCCAGATCTGGGAAGGATAAAGCGCTGACTTGTTCATCGGCTGACCACCGCAAGTCACTGTATGGCGGAATACGCATTCAAATCGCATCCGTGGCATCCCGTAGAAGTAGAATGCATGGCACATCCCATAAGGGATTAATTAACGCCAACCTCTATCCTTATCCTTACTGCATAAAAATGCGGTTATTTTTGTGATGAGTAAACACTGTATTGCGTTACATAACCAGCGGAAAGCCTAACAAGAGACGTCTGGTTACTTACCCCAACGACTCCTGAGAGATGAAGGCAGGATTGAACTTGACGGGACCCGCGTCTCTTCCGACTGCACTACGCTCCCAAACGAACAGGTAGTCTAATGGAGGAAATGAGCGCCTCTATGTCTTACCTGTTATCACTCCTTCTCCACTAGGCGGCCAATTTGGGCCGCCCTCAACCACTTTCGATTAGTCCCAGTCGCGTGCCAAAGTGATCCAACGGGTCCTTCTCGCTTGAGAGATACGAAAAGGGTCAAGCCCTTTTTTGATTTTGGGTTTACTTGGCGACGATTTTTGCCATTTTTGGGCTACCCTGTGGCCGGCAGCAGAAACGAATTTCATCGCTGTGCTCCTTGTTAGATGCCGTACGAGATCATATAGGTCTTGTTGAAAATCGTTGGGGCAAATTCGCAGTCGTCCCTTGTAAGCCGTCCTTTGAAAAAATCGTAAAGCTGCGCCGGCCGGGCTTTGTCGACGGGAGCTTTGTGTGTTGGTGGCTGGGAATCTGATGGTGCTGGTGCCGTCGGCTAAGTCCCCAAAGAGGATTTGGTCGTGGAAAACGTGCGCGAGCGCGCGCAGCTTCATCCTCCGCCGTCGCCGTCTGTCACTACTCTCCAGAAGACCTTCAGGTGTCCATTGCTACAACGTCTCCGCCGCTTCAGCCGTCAGCAGCAGCATTTTGCCGATGCTCGAAGCAGCTATCGCCGACGGTCTGACTCAGCTCGGAAAGCGAAACGCCGTCGACGGCCTCCGAAGCGCTTCTCGGCGAGCTATACGTCGCTACTATTGAATCTCCCCTTCCTTGCCTTTCCTTCGCCTTTGCCGGACTGCCCACTCGCTCTCCTTGACATGCACTGTTCTTCGACCAGGTCGGCTGCGGCGGCGGCGGTGGCGAGGGTGACGACGACCCTACGAGGCCTTCTTCACACCATGCCGGCCGGATTCCTCGACCACTCGCCTTCATTCATCATCCGACGATGATTTGTCTCCGCCTTTCTCTCCAGGCCATTTTCGTAAAAAGTTGAACTGTTCGCCATCGATTAGCGAAAGCGGACTAGGATTGGTGATCGTCGTCAGTTTCACGTCGCCCTTTGCAGTCTACGTCATCCTCTCTTAGTTTATTCGCCTACTTCACCTCTACTTGCTCTTTCCTAGCTACAAATTAGGAAAAATTCAAGCTTGTTCTTATATGATGTGTTTTGAATGGTTAGAAGGTTTTCACTGTCATTCCTAGTGGGGAGGGGTGGCTCTATCTTAGCAGTCATCGTTAACTTCACCGAGCTCCTTCCTCGAAATCTATTATTCCTCAGCAGCTGGATAAAGAGTAATGACCCACAACACATGGTACCCCTCCCGACTAGGATAGGTCGACCTCTATTACCCTTTAGGTCCTTTATTCGCCTCTAAAAGGAGCTACTGGCAACCCTTCTGTTCGATTATAAAATTAGCAGTCTTTAAACGAGACATTTGATGGAAAGTGAACTTTTTCTATGTAAGTAGTAAGTAGTAGAAGTCTGATACCAATTCGCGGATCCCGGACTCGAACCAAGAAGGGTGCAGACAACAGCCGATCCCTCTACCGACTGCACTACAGCGTGCCCTAGTTGTGGACTTCAATCAATAAAAGAAGGCGGGAACATTGAAAGCGCTCAAACAGCGAAAACTTTCCGCACAACGTATGATAATATTATCATTTAAATAAAGGGTAAAGGATAATGGATGGCGTTACTCAAACCCTTTCGGGATACACCACGCATTCTACTTTTACGGGATGTGGTGATGCTATTTGGCCATACAATGACTTGAGTGACCAGCCGATGAACATGTCAGCGCCTTATCCTTCCCAGACAAATCTGGAACGAATTCAGGGAGAAATGGAAGAAGGCTTGGTTGGCCTGGGCGGGAAACATGAATCAAGAACCTGGTATCGGGTGCACGCGACAGGCCCACCTCCTCCGACTGCGCTACACGGGCCCATCATTTTAATAACAGTCAAAAAATCATCATTCAGCATTCAATTCAAGAGACTCAGTCAAATGCTTATGTTGCTAAATTTTTTCAATGCTATTCAAATGATGGATCCGTGTAGCGCAGTCGGAGGAGGTGGCGGCTGTCGCGTGCACACGATAACAGGTTCATGGTCCATATTTCCCGGCCGGGGCAACCAAGCCTTCCATCCCTCCGGGGTCGGTTAATTAGTACCAGACTTCTCTGGCAAGGACAAAGCGCTGACTTGCTCATCGGCTGGCCACCACAAGTCATTGTGGTGGCCAGCCGATGAGGCATTCAAACCGCCTACACGACATCCCGTAGAAGTAGAATGCGTGGCGCATACCTGAAGGTATTAAGTAACGCCGTCCTTTATCCTTTTATCCTTCGTTTAAATGACAATATTAGATTGTGCGGGAAGTATTCGATGTTTTAGCGCTTTTATGTAGTAATGTTCCCGCCTTCTTTTAAGGATTTTGTTCCACAACTAAGGCGTGTTGCAGTGCAGTCGATGGAGGCATCGACTGTCATCTACACCCTTTTTTACTCGAGTCCGGGTTCGGTGAATTGCTATCAGACTTATCTGCAGAAGGATGAAGGATATCCAACTGACTTGTCTATCGGTTGATCACCGAAAGTCATTAGACGAAATACTCACTCATACTGCCTCCACAACATCCTGGCGAAATAGAATGCATGGCGCATTCCAAGAGGGATCGACTAACGCCTACTTTGTCCTTTTTAACTTCGCGACTTAGGCGGTTTAGGTATCATTTGTACGGATAATTAATAATAAATAATGGCGCTAGTCAACCCCTCTGGTGTGGGATACGCCACGCAATCAACTTCTACTAGCTATCGTGAAGTCAATTTCAATAGTATTTCGCTTACGCAATGATCTACGAAGGCCAGTTGATGGACAAGTCTGTATTTTTTCCTCTGCAAACAAACCTGGGGCCACAATGACCTGCGATGGCTTGCGATAAGCGTTTTGTCCTTTCCAGACAAGTTTTGTGCAAATTCACCGACTCCGGAGGGAGGAAAAGTTTCGTTGGCCTGGGCGTGACCCGAACGATGAACGTTGAATCGAGGTGCAGGCGATAGCCGGCGCCTTCCCCGGTTGCGCTAACACGCGGCCTCGGTACCATTACGTGGAGGCCTATGCCTTTGAAAAAACATAAAAATACCGTTTTTAGGTAAACTTGGAGACCGTTATCAGGCTGGACACTTCTGAATCCTGGAAATCTTCCAAATCAAAACGAGTGCATTTCGATTTAAAGCATAGCATCTCTAAAAAGTTCAAAATATTTTTTAAAGATTTTTTGAATTTTATTTAATTTGTAATTTGTAATTTTGTAATTTCTAATGTATAATTTTTAGTTCTTTTTTATTTTTTATTTTTTATTTGTCATCACATTCTTAGAAAATTTTATAATTCTCCGGCCTCAAAAATGTAAATATTTTGTTTGAAACCTTATGAAAATTCTCATCTAATTATCTATTTTTATTTAAATTTTTATGGTTAAAGCTCTTGTTCAAGTGCAGGAACGCAGAAATTTTGAAGTTTATTAAGACTAGAGAGATCGAGCCATGAACTCCTTCAGCATATCTCAGTTTTCGATTGATTGATAGCAAAAATTCTGTTTGCGCAGGGTAACGCACTAGTCTACGGTATTCCAGAACCGATTTTCGAACACAGGGATGTATTCATTTTGCGGTTTCGCACTATTTACAAAAAATGCGGTTAAAAAATAAGTTCTCCTGCACTTTCAAATAAGTTTTAATTCATTATTTTTTGAATTTTTTAAAATCCTAGCTTCTAGCTTCCAGATCTAATTTTTCATAGCCAAGTTTCTAACACTGCGTACATTTATTATGGGGAGAATTAATTAATTCAATTAAACCGATATAGCTCTACCTGAGAAAATTTATATTTTCACTTTCTTAGAGAGCGTTTATAATATAAGAGTCGCTGATTTTGCTTGAGAAAGTTTCAGTTTGATTTCAAAAGTGTCCAGATTGACTTCGTATATTTCGGAACTTGAAAACTTCTAAAAAAACCTTCCAAAAGTTATTAGGGATTGGTTAATCAATCCATTGGGAGAGTGATAGTCGGAGAAAGCTACCTCTACCACGTGCATCTCTGTTCAGAGTTCTTGGTTAGGGTTACGAACATGAAAATGACGGCTGACGAACGACAAATGTACCGTACTCCTTTTAGGCGTCAAAAAACATTGCGCCGCTTGTAATTGCACGCTTTCCCCGAGAACGTTTTGTATTCTCATACTTTCCAACCATTCCTGTGACTAGCAGACGGTCAGCTCCTAGTCATAACGTTTTGCCGTCAATTAGAGAACGTTCTGAGGAAAAGCGTGCAATTACGCGCTGCGCGGTTTATTGACGCCTAAAAAGAGTACGGTACATGTTTGTTCACCTGGCGTTAGTTTCGTGCTTGTGTTGGGGTTTCCCACCCTGGCCATCAGTGATCGATGAAATTGAATTTTAAGCTGCAAATCCTAAAAGTTCTCCACGGGTTATTTTGGTTGTGTGGGGATGGTAGCACAGCCAGAGGAGGCGCGGTTGTTCTATGTCCCCAAATCCCGGTTCGAGGTTCAAGTCCCTCATCCTTCCAGAGTAGGTGAGTTGGTACCAGACTTGTCTGGGAAGGGTAACGCGCTGACTTGTTCATCGGCTGGCGACAACAGGCCATTGTATAGACAAAATACGCCTTGAAATCGACTCCATGACATCTCTTAGAGGTAGAACGCGTGGCGCATCCCGAAAAGGATTGAGTAACGCCGTCAGTTATCATCTATCCCGTGTCTCGTTATAACTTACGCAGAGTGGAGGGTATCGGGCGTCTTAACCAAGAACTTTGTGTTCATCTCACAGATTGCGCGATTAAATGAAAAAAGTATTTGAATTGTTTTTTACACCCCATTCTATCTGAGATGCTGCGCTGTTGTTTTTTAGTGTTCCAAGTTCGGGAGCGAACATAGGTGAAAGTGTGTCACGCACTCATCGTCGTCAAGGACTAGGTACAGGAGATTGCAAACGGATTCGATTCGGCCTAAAAATCTTCACCATTTCCGGATACGTAGTTCCAGTTTGACCGCCGGATAGCGCAGGACGAGGCGCCGACTGGCTATCACGTGCACCCCAATTCAAGAGCCTTGGTCGGGATTTCCCGCCCAAGTCAACGAAGCCTTCCATTCCTCCGGGGTCGATGAATTGCTACCAGACTTCCCTGGGAAGGAGAAAGCGCTGACTTGTCCGCCGGCTGGCCATCGGAACTCATCGAATAGGGCATATACGCGCCATACAGAAATCGCCCTGAGCACCTCCTATAGAAGTAGAATGCGTGGCGCATCCCGTTAAGGCATCAGCTAGCGGCGACCTTCATCCTTTATGCTTAGTTCAGTTTGTAGAAGTCTGCGAATTTACGAAGGCTTTGTAAATGATGAAAATGAGTGAATAAATATAATAAATAAATAAAGTAGCTGCCAATTCGACCCTCGACGAACCTCGGGATTGAGCGATGTCCAGTTGGAGTACCGAACTCTAACCTGAGAAAGTGCAAGCTTTACTGACTGACGTCTGGGCAAATTAGGTTTAATTACCCAAGTTTGAGACTCCGAAGAAAGTGAACACATCGAAACATAAGTCAATGGGGCTTGTACTATCTTATCAAGGACACGTGTGGCACAGTGGAGGAGGTGTCAGCTGTCGCGTGCATCCGATACCAGGTTCCTGGTTCGGATTTCCCACCCAGGCCAACCAAGCCTTCGATCCCTCCGGGGTCGGTGAGTTGGTGCCAGACTTGTCTGGGAAGGATAAACGCTGACTTCTCTATCGGTTGGCCACCGCAATTCGTTGCGTAAACCGAATACGCGTTCGAGTCGTCTCCACGAAATCCGGTAGAAGTAGAATGCGTGTCGTATCCCGAAAGGGTTTGAGTAGCGTCGTCTTTTATCCTTTATTTTACCATCATGTTTCAATTTACCGGCTCCGAAGGGAAGGACAGTTTAATTACCCTAGGCGGAACTTGAACCATGAACTTGGAATCGAAATGCACGCAACAGACGGCGCCTCTTTCAGCTGCGCTACCGCCCGCATGGATTACTTAATCAACTCTAATATGTATTTAGTAATAAGAGAAGGAAATAGATTTCTCATGTGAATTGAAATGAATATTCAGACCTCTATTCTTTTTAGCGTCCAATTTGACCCTTTAATGGATTCGTTTGGGTTGTTGTGCATTCTCAACTGCAAATAAATGAATAAATAAATAAATAATGGTTTGTTGAACCCGAAATCTAGACCTAGGCCTAGTTGTTTATGAAAAAGCTTATTTAAGAGTGATTTGGGGTCTTTGCCTGTAAGTCGGCTATTAAATTAGGAATTTATTTATCCTTTATTTATTTATTTATTAGTGCTAGTGCAACCAACAAGAGAACAAATGGGTAATTAAAAGGTAATGGAAACTGACATTACAACAAAAAAACGCAAAAGAGGAAACAAACGAATAAGTGAAATTAATTTACCGTTTTAGGAATTTTCTGAAATTTTCCGTCTGCCTTCTTGCGCACGAAGCATGACTCTGTTTTTTTTTTTTGCGAATCTTCTTAAAATATTCTGACGAAATTTCCCCTTTTTCAGACCAGAATGTCTATGAGGATCGCCGATCGTCGATGTACAAAGAGCTCGAGCAGCAACTGAATCGCGTGTTTCCTGCGTCGAAGATGGAATCCGGTGAGTCATTCGCCTTTCTATCAAGGCCCCCGACCAGGACTTGTTTTTGAAAGTGCAAATGAAAGTGTGTAGTCATGACCTGTCGTTGAAATGATGTCCATCTGACTGAAGTTTCGCTGCATTTTGCAATGTTGGTGCATTCACAGCAACTGAACTTGCGGACCTTGCTATTCCCTAGGCCGATTGTACCGCATAGCGATAGTACTAGCTCCTATGGAATCCTTTACTTTTTTTTTTGCTCAAACTATGAAAAAATAGTGCGCTTTCAACTAAAAATTCAAAAAATATCTAACTTCAGTACTTTCCGGGATAATGGCCAGCCCAGTCGCCAGCAAGGCAAATTCTATCGGTTTTTAATAAAATAACATTTTCTTAAAACAAAACATTATTTTGCCTTTGTTATAAAGTGTTTATCCAGGCTTTAAATGTGCTTATTTTTTAAAAGAGTGTTAATTTTAAAATGAAAATGGTACTATAATATAGAGTTGGATTTGGATTATCTACTACATTTTGGATGTAGATGATTTTAGATGTATTTTCATTTTAGATCGGAGGACTCTTTTCATGCAAAAATAAACGTATTTAAAATCAAAATAGGCTTAGGCCCACAATAAAGAATACATTTATTTTAAGAAAATTTGTATCAAATAAACCGAGACAGAATAAGAATTTCGTATATATTGAAACGTTGCAATAATTTCTAAACACCCTACGAAAATGAATTTTAATACATTTTTTAAAGATATAATATGTACTTTATCAGATCGTGTCTACTAAAACTTTAGATACGTCTTATTTGGTTTGAAGTATCTTTTTTGATTGCTACATGTCCAGCACGTTGGGATATACCTAAAAATTCTGTTCAAGGTTAAATAATAAGAATTTTGTGTTTATCCGAACTGCTTAATTATCGGTCTTGAGACAATCTGCAAAAGTGAAATTAGAATTTAAAAAATTTCGCTCCATGTCGAGAATGTGGGCAGCATTGAGAATTGGTCAACACGCCAGCCAATTGCAGTCAATCAGAGCACGGACACACGCTAACGATCCAGAGTGCCGGGTGTACACGCCGATTAGATGAGGTCTGATTGGCTAGTGCGTTCCCAACGCCCAATGCTGCCCACATTAGTGACATCCACCAACCTTTCTCTAAGAAGGAATTTCTTTAATTTTATCATTTCCATTTTATTTCTATAAAGGCGGTTTAAAATAAAAAAGCGTTTAGTTTATATAGTATCCTAAGAATTTACGCACCGTTTGATAAAAGACTATAAACCCGTATTAGTTCTGTAGTGAATTTCGAAGGATAAGTGAAAATCTTCTAATATGTGAGATTTCAAGATTGCGCCATGCACCTGCCCGGTTACCAAATCAAATCAAACAAATCTGGTGCCTCAAGATGAACCTAAAAATTCGGTAGCGGCATTATTCTTCGATTAACGACGGCTTCTTTATCTGAAACGGAGTGCAATAGAGAACAGCTGAAGAATTCTTAAGAAGATTTGTGTACACAGAAAACAGCCCGGTGTTCAATGTGTGTGTGTTCAGAATACGAATACGATTCGGCCGACTATCCGCCGGAGGACGAGGAGCAGCGTCAACATCGTCCCGAAGCGCTACCATTCGCCGAGCTCTCCATCTCGGTCCCTAGCATGGTACGTTTCGATGCTACAGAAAGGGCGATTCTAGCATTCGCGCCCCTGAACTCTTGTGCTGATCAGGTAGCGCTTCAGATTCGTTCTCGTAAAATCACCTTACCCTAGGCTTGCTGGTTACTTTGGTGCGGTTTAGTCTACGTCTAGGCTTTTCCCTTGAGACTCTGTCCTTTCTAGACTCTGCTTTACCTTTCTGCTTCTATACCTCTATGCTTTATGTGACGTTGTTCGACAGTAGCTAGCTGGCCTAACCCCTCTTTGACTACTTACTGGGGCTTTGCCCAGGAAACTGATCTTATCGATCGATAATTGCTATAAAGCTCGTTTATCGAGCTACATGCTCACGTGACTCCAACTTCAACCTCGGACGGTCAAAAAACAAAGATCGAATCGATGCTTCTTCCTTACCGTTTTTATTATTAATCGATATTACCTACCTGATTTACTGTTAATCGATATTATTGATCGATTCACGTACCCGTTTTACTGTGAAAGGCGATCGATCCTGTCTGGTTGCAATGATACCTGTTCATAGGTGTCATTTTCGTGAGACACTACTCCGAACGATCAATTGTGACAAAAATCGATATTATTGATCGATATCTTATATCCGTTTTAACGCGAAAGGCGATCGATACTGCCTGCTTGTTGTGAATCGCGACGAAGATTGACTGCCCTCTGTGAAACCTGTCCATCGGTATCATTTTCGTGAAGCACTTCCCCGAACGATCAATTGTAGGCAAAAATCGATATTGTTGATCGATATTGCGCACTTGTTTTACTGTGAAAGAGGATAGGTACTGCCTGCATACTATTAAATGCGATCGATACTGTCTGTTTGCTTTGAAACCTCTTTCGAAGCAATCGATACTGCCTGTCGGTTAATATATTCGCGCAACTCTCTCCCGAACGATCAACCGTAAACAAAAATCGATTTTATTGATAGATATAACGAGCATGTTTTACTGTGAAACGCGATCGATACTGTCCGCTTGCTATGAAACCTATCCATTGGTAGCATATTCGCGAGACTCCCCCCCCCCTTAACGATCAACTTCAGAAAAATCGATATTATTGATCGATATCACGTGCATGTTTTCCTCTGAAAGGCGATCGATAATGGCCGCGTATTGCGAAACGCGATTGATACTGCATGTTTGCTGTGAGATCTATCCATTGGTATCATTTTCGGAAGACGATCAAATGAGGACAAATATCGATAGTATTGATCGATATGACGTATCTGTTTTACTGTGAAAGGCGATCGATACTGCCTTCTTGCTTTGAAACCTCCTGCGAAGCTATCGATACTGTCTGTCGGTCAATATATTCGCGTGACTTTCTTCCGAACTAACTTTCGGACTAAACTAACTTTCGACTCAATTGTGGAAAAATCCATAATATTGATCAATATTATTATACTTACCTTACATATCAGAAGCCTGTCCACTGGCATCACATCTTTGCGACAACACGTTTGCGTACTTTGAAAGCAGATTTGGTATTCTAAAGGGAGTGACGCAGTCGGAAGGCGCGCCGGCCACCAAGCGCCTCCTGAATCCAGGTTCTTGGATCGGATCCTGTCCAGGTCTTTCTATACTCACCAAACTCTTCTGCCGATAATAATCCGCTAAACTGTTCAGCGGGTGGGCACCGCAAGTCAATCTTAGGTTAAGCAGGCAGCCCAGTTGCTTCTAGAATATTTCCTTGAGGTAAAATGCGTGGCGCATTCTACAAAAAAATTGATTTTGCCAAGAGTTATGCTTCAGAATGGCGTTTAGATGATTTCCACCTAGGGCGGTCAATTCTGGACAAAGATCGACAGCATCAATCAATACTGGCAAGGCGATCGATACTGTCTGCTTGCTGAAAGCGAAACTTGTCCATCGGTCATACTCTGGGCAAAATCGATAATATTGATCAATATTAAAGACTTACCTGCTATGAAATCTGACTAACGCCATTGTAAAGGAACGTTGCAGTGCTAAAAGCTTCCGGTCAATGTAGACCAAATTACAAATTACAATACAGTAGGAGCTGCGATAGTTAATGGAATGCGCCATGCAGTCTACATTTGCGGAGTATCGTGAAGGTAGTTTGAGTGCGAATTTGGTCTAAAATGACTCGCGATAGTCAGAAGATTGAGGCATGCCCTTCTTAGAGATAAATTTGGTCCCAGTTCACCGGTCCGCAGTTTGAGCTGTTTGACAAAGCAGTTTACCCAACATCTGAGCCTAAAGTCGATTCAGGGGTGCATAAGAGAGTCTGCGCATCCTCCAGCTGCGTTGAGGGTACTTCTAGGGCCAACACCGATAGGAAATCTGCAATTTCTTTTTTGAACGAACACGGCACCTATATAGTTTAGTGCGAATTATTGCAGAACACAATGGGTCATTGAAAAACAGCGCGAAAATTCAAAAAATTGAAGTATTTTCCATTTACGCTATTACTTTTTACTATTTTTCGCTCCAAATTTGCGTTTTTTTTCCTTTCCTACCTCGTTAGTGAAAGCATGACAAAGCTAGGACGTGAGGCGGAACTGAGAAGTGCAGTCTAATAAAGCACGAGGCTGCTTGAGGCTGGTTGTTTGTCAAGTTTGGTCGGACCCTTCCTAGCTGCCCATTATTTTCAGCGCTGGCTCGCGAATTCGTTCGCCACGGGAGGTCTTGAGTACCGGCAGCATACGTGGTGGATTAATTTCACCCAGATGTGGCTGACATTAGACCTCTGATTCTTCGTGGTATATCCCCTAAGCTGCTCAGCGATCCTTCTCCTCTTATTCCGTTGAATGCATTCCGAGGCTAATCCACACGAAGCAATTTTCCTTAAGTGTGCTGGCCATCCGCTAAACTGTTCACCATCATTTCTCCATCTATTTTTCGCTAACAGCTCCTTACACAGCCAGGCTTCTTCAAATATATTTTGAATAAAGTATGAAGAAGTAAAAATAAAGTTATACGGCTCGTTTCGCCGCCTTCCTCGCCTTCCTTCAGACGAACCTCATTTATTATAACACCCCGAGGGCGCGTGGAGCGCAGTCGGAGGAGGCGCCGGCTGTCGCCTGCACCCGATATCAGATTCCTGGTTCGGATTTCCCGCCCAGGCCAAGCCTTCCATCCCTCCGGGGTCGGTGAATTGGTACCAGACTTGTCTGGGATGGATAAAGCGCTGAGTTGTTCATCGGCTGGCCACCGCAAGTCATAGTATGGCCAAATTCGCATTCATATCGCCTCCTCGACATCCCGTAGAAGTAGAATGCGTGGCGCTTCCCCATGGGATTGAATAACGCCGTCCTTTATCCTTATCCTTTATCCCCCCCCCCCCCCCCCCCCCGATGGCTCATCAGTGAAGTGAGAAGATGTTGTAATTTTAAGTTTGTTCGTTTATTTATCGGTTTGCGTAAATAAGAATTTTCGAACCTATCCTAGTGGGTGGGAGCAGTTCACTATGACTCTTGGACAACGGCGGGAAACTGAAAACAGACTAGTTTACACAGATAATACCAAGAACTGACCTAGGAGAGAGGTTTTTTTTTTAATTTTCTAGCAGGAAGATGTCACTCTGTTCACATTCGTTTTGCTTTTCTAGCGATGCCCTCCCCCTCCGACTAGGATAGATCCGATTTTTTAAGTATGAATAATGCTTGTTATTATCTAAAGGGGCGCGTAGAGCGCAGTCGGAGGAGGTGCCGGCTGTCACCTGCACACGATACCATGTTCCTGGTTCGGATCTCACGCCCAGGCCAATCCAGCCTTCCATCCCTCCGGGATCGGTGAATTGGTACCAGACTTGTCTGAGAAGGATAAAGCGCTGAGTTGTTCATCGGCTGGCCACCGCAAGTCATTGTATGGCCAAATACGCATTCAAATCGCCTCCACGATATCCCGTAGAAGTAGAATGCGTGGCGCATCCCAAAAGGGATTGAATAACGCTGTCCTTTATCCTTTTTTTCATGACTTATTAGCGAGCTGTTTTGCAGTAACCGACCTGCATCGCTTTTGGATGTAAGGTATGTATACCGTGCTCATTAAGTAACATTCCGTTAACTGTTACCTTACTTTGCTAAATAATATTTGTAATTTAATCTATATATTTTCCCATTTCGAGCTGCGGAAAGTCTATCAGCTCCATAGCAAATGACGATTATTCGAAGAATTCAACCACTTCTCCACTGAGACTCGCAGATGACCGCTTTTTCTCGAAGTTTCCGGAACGATAATAGCGTACTGATGACAACGTCTCTTACTGACTCTAAAAACACAGTGCTAAGGATTGAGTTGTCTCAGCGAGCACTCTGTGTGACCGAGGTATACCAAGGCAGTGTCTACCTTGAGATACTCAGAAATTCCGTTGCTTTTTTGTGAAACGGCGTTTCGATCTCTTTTTCAAGATCACGGGGCGTCTATGTGTTTCCAGCTCAAGTTTTTTTTCTTTTTTAAGAGTTGAAGATGCATCCAGTTATATACCATTTTCACGTCGAATTGGACGCTTTTTCAAATCAAATTGGACACTATTTTAAGCCTAAGCCTAGAAGCCTTTGAAATCAATGCGATCTCTTCTAAATCGGTTTTCTTTCTTACAGGTTAAACGTTATATAGTCTCCAAAACAGTCAGATTAATTTTTTGTTCAATGAAAATTTAGCATAGCTTTCTTTGAAATTTTTTAGTTCCGCTGTTGGAATGAAAGATTTAATTTTTATAAAATTTTCATTTTTAAGAAAAAATAGTGAATGAAATTTTGTTTGGAAGCGTAAGAGAGGAAAGCTACAGTCATTTAGTGCACTAAAGGGTTAGATCGCGCCATGTACTCGAAAAATTCGCCGCAACTTTTATTGGATTGATTGTGTGTTCTTTACAGTTTTTTAAAGTTGTATTTTGTTTAACACGTGTCAAACTGCATGCAAACAGAAGTTTTGCTATTAATCGGATAAAAATCGCGACATTTCGGAAGAGGGCGTGGCGCAATCTATTTTTTGGCTCTATAAAAATGGCTGACTTCCAGTTCTTCGGAACAAGCTCTAAATCATTGTTTCTCCTTGAAAAATAGAATTTTTATAAAATCTATTCACTTATTGGGTAGATGAAACTAAAAATCAAGGAAATTTTTACTAAAATTTTCCTTTAGCAAAAAAATTATTTCATGTCTCATGTTAGTTTTGCATACGATGTATTTGAGATGCTCTCATCACACGATATATGTGATGTAACTGTAGGATCAATTACCCAAGTTTGAGGTAAAACGTGAACTACGGCTCATGCATGTGTTGTGGGACGGGAAGTGAACCAACGAAACTTTTTTATTTTTCTTGAGCAGAAAATTATTCTAACTTTCTCGGAGAGTCTCCAGTTTAGTGTAGAAGAAGCTCATTTCAATTTGGAAGAGTTCGCTTTGATTTCAAACGTCTTCGGCTTGTTCAGAAGAGTGTCCAATTCGACGTGAAAATAATATATTTTGCCTTTTTTTGTTCGTATTGTAATATTTAAGCTTTTTTGTTCTTTATTTCTAATTTGCGTGATTGTAACTATTTACAGGTCCAAGCAAATGAATAAATAAACTCTATTTCGTAACCTTTGACAGATATCTCCTTTATGGCCTTGGAATTGGACACTACTCTCTTTACCGACTTAACTGCCCAGACTGTATTCCTTAGATCTTAGTATCTATGGCATCAACAAACCAAAAGAATAAATTTGCAACGTGAATCGGCAACGATGTAGTCGTGATGTCGCTTCTGTTTCTGGTGAAGCGCTGATCTTTTGAGAAATATTTAATTAATAAAATTGTGTAGGTCTTTGCAACAATGCGTGCCATGCCCTTGTACTAAGTCGCCATTTTATTGTGGCTGCTCCACCAAGCTTGAGAATTTCAGGACGAGCCGTCGCCGGAAGAAGAAGACTACGCCCGACAGTACACCAGTCGTCTGCCGACTGATCAACCGCTCTACCAGATCTACATGCTGACGGAGAACGACAAGCTGTTCGACGGCGTCCTGCTGAGGGCGAATGACTCGATGGAACGCACCTACGGCAGCGCCACGGCCAGTGGCACCGGTTTACCGGACGAACCACCGACGGACACCACTGTTGAATTGGTAGGTCTTTCTTGGAGCTCTGAGGTACTCTACTTCCTCGCTTAACTACATCGTTACTTTCTTGTTCAGTTCCGACGTGAATCGTGTGCCTCGTCGGACTCGGGTCGAGGAGCGGACTGCTCGACGTCCGCGTCGGCACTCACGTCGAACACGTCGATGCGACGGGAACGATTAATAGCCACCTCACATTTCGGAAGCCAACGGAGTCTCTGGTGCGAACTGGAAGAGGTAGGTATACGGATGGTGTTTTAGTGTGCGGGGATTACCACAAACTTGGGTAATTGAACTTTGTTCCTGAACTAGGAATATGTCATCAAACCTGCATAAAATCAAAACTCCTATTTAGTGTGTATACGCTTACAAATTTAACTTCCAGACGTTAGTTTTTAGAAAAATATGTAGTAAACACCTTCTTTCAATGGAATACTTTAAGTGGATTAGGCAGGTATGCAGTTGACGGCTCAGTGTACGACGGGTACCTCAAACTTGGGTAGTTAAACATGATGCCTAAATTAGCGCATAATGTTGAAATGTAAGGAAATGTTTTAAAAAATGTGCTAACGCTCAGCTAGTGACTGAGTATGCAGCGAGTACCATAAACTTGGGTAATTTACCTTTAATCCAGAACTAGGATTAGGTTCTGAAACTTCCTGAAAAATCGAAACTCCTATTTAGTTGGTAAACTTCTACTAACCCAACTTTCAGATATTTGTTTTTGGAGAAAAATAGTGAACATTTCCTTTGAATGAATAAATAGGTATGCAGCTGACCGCTCACTGTACGGCGGGCACCTCAAACTTGGGTAATTAAGGATGATGCCTAAACTAGCACATGATGTTAAAATCTAAGGAAGTGTTACAAGAAATGTGTTAACGCTCAGCTGGTGGTTCAGCGTACGGCGGGTACCACATACTTGGATAATTAAACTTCGTCTATGAACTAAAGTTAGGTTCTGAAACCTGCTGAAAGTCGAAACTTCCATTAAGGTGTAAACTCCTACTAACCTAACTTCCAGACCTTACTTTTTAGAGATAAATAGTAAACAATTCCTTTGAGTGGAATAGGTAGGTATGCAGCTGATGGCTGACTCTATGTCGGGTACCTCAAACTTGGGAGATTAAACATTCGAATAGTCGAACATTCGATATCTCTATTTTCGTGTACTCATTAGAATTAGAATATCAGTGGTTTTAAAAGTCGAATACCCGTTCGAATTCGAACATCGAAGGAGAGCCATATTCGAATATTATTCCACATTCGAATAATTTAATTTGATTATCGAAAAAATTTCAAATCTTCAATCATAGAACCTGATTCGAGCAAACTATTCGACTACTCGAATGTTCGAATAAACGAAAAATAGAGCTCATTGCATTTTTGATCTTTCGAGAAAAAAATTCACGAGCGAATAAATTCGTTCGCTCATTCGCTCCAAATTTTTCGACATCGAATAAATTTGTTCACTAATTCGTTTCATAAAATTTCTCCAAAGCACAGCTATAGTAGGTAGCAACTGCTAGGACCTCAAACTTGGGTAATTAAACATCATGCCTAAACTAGCTCATAATGTTGAAATCTAAGGAATAATGTTAAAATCTATAGTAGATAGCTTTTTGAAGCTTCTTTCTCACTGACTAAATCTGCTCCACTTTCATATTAAGCATGGCTAGCTCTAGAAAGCAGCACCTCTCCCAGAAATGATCATCGATTTTCCAAAATCCTCACGAATTCTAGCGAAGCTCTACTTTTCTTGAAATTTTGACGACTGTAGGAGAGCAGCTTAGGTACATGCTGCGAAGACGAACCACGCAGGTGCGGGAACGCGCCGTTGGCTGGCCGGTACCTGATTGGCTGCCGTCGTTCTTACCGCAACCCCGGCAGCCAACCAGAAATCGGTTCAGCCGCGCAGGCAGAGCACACAATTATGGGAGGAGCATCGGCGCGTTCCCGCACCCTCACGGTGCGTCTTTGCGACATGTACCTCGGCTTACTGTAGCTTCTTTACCAATACGCCATAGTACGCCACATTTCTTCCTCTTCATGTGAACCAGGCAAACTAAGCGCTTCTGTAGATTATTCTTTGGATATCCCCAAAACGTAGTTGATTCTGCTCCTGGAGATAATGCGGCGATAAACTCAGAGCCAAGTCTTCTTCTTCCTCTCCTGATCATACGTTGCATACAGCCGTGATATTCAGGTAAAAGCCGCAGGACTACTCGAAACGCTGGATGAAGAGACGAGAATGCGACAAGAAGCCTACTTCGAGGTAACCGAAGCCAATGTTCTCGTCGTTTTTCGGCGATTGGATGGGGAATACCTTAGAATTGCTTCTTTTTGTTCAACAACCGGTTCCACATGGCTGTGTCGCAGCCACAAAATACCACTCCTGGATCGGCAAGATTCAGAACACCTTGCGTTTATGACTGTGATTCCCTTAATTATGTACACCACGACCAAATCGGCTCAGAACTCCTCCAACATCGACTGTCAGCTGATAGAAGAGCCCAGCTAAGCCTCATCTGGCCATAGATCTTGCCTGAAGGCGATTAGTGTTATGGACGTAGCATATTCGACTGAAGTTGGCTGAAACATGCAAAAGTTACTGGTCGCTAATATGGGCTACGTGGTGAGGTGGACGCATCGAGTGAGCGTGTCACAATGAGGGAGCTGTGGTCGGTGGTCGACACCCTGATTGTTTGGCACAAGTCAGTCGGTGCTGTCATTAGCCGTGGCCGACACATCCCATCTTCAAAATATAGGCCACATTAACGACTAGCACTGTGCTGCGCTAGATTTAGAACAATTTTTTGACGATTTTGTTCAATTCTGAATAATTCGAAACAAGGAACCAAGGCAGACATCAGCTGTAACAATAAGTAAAATAGGATTAAGATGTAAGGGCGTTCATCAATCTTCTAGTGGGAGGCGCCATGCTTTCTACTTTCGTACGATATCGCGGCTTCGTTTTGAACGCGTATTTGGGGTTTTCAGCCAGACGATGGCACAACCATTGCCTTATCCTTCGAAGACAACACTGCAACCAACTCACCAAACATTAAAAGATGGGAGGCTCCGTTGCCCTGGGCGAGATCTCAACCTCAATGGGTAGTCGGTACACATCGAGTGTTCGCCCAACCAGATTGACTTGAGGGGGCGGTGGATCGTCGGGTTCAGGGTTATGGCCAGAAGCGAATAAGAGTCATCGGTGCGTGATGGGAACGGATAGCCGGTGAAGTCGATTCGTGCATTGATGGATTGGTGCCTCCCTTACCGTTCCCCTTGCTCCTAGCAGGGCAAACGCCCGATATGTACCGAAAATATCGAGATTGTCTTCATCTTCTCTCTAATCCATTCCTCGATCTCATACATGCTGTCCTGACGTTGCACACATGACAACGGAACGCTTGCGCTGTGTATGAAGCAACGTTTGGTTTCGATTTTGAACGCTGTCCAACCCAGCTGATTGATGTAATTTTGCCAATTCTACTTGTAAACGGCAAATCACGCTACTAGTCGTTAATGTGGCCTACATGGAGGATGAATCAGGCCTAATGCCACCAATCAGGGCACTGACCGAACACGCGGTAGCCAATCAGAGCACTGTACGTGGCAGCCCTGGCCTGTCCCATTCCGCGTGATTGGTGCGGTGCGTCTTTTCTCTACATGTAGGCCATGTTCGCGACCAGTACCAAATGGTGTACTTTCCTTCGGTCTTCCTACATACTTTTGCCCATATTAAAGTATGCAATTTATGGAAGTAACGGGCACGTGGTAGTGCAGTCGGAGGAAGCACCGACTGTCGCGGTTTCGGTCCCGCCCAGGCCATCCAGGCGTTACACTCTCCCGAGGTCTGTTCAGACTTGTCTGGGGAGGACAAGGCACCGACTTGTCCACCGGCTAGCCTTGACTACAGTCAAGAAGCCTTTGAGATGACCGATTTGCTCGGACAGTCATCCCCGCAGTCGTACGTTAACGAGCGTGAGTCAGCCGGCGGCGCCTGGCGACAACATCGAAACGTTAGCCGGCGATGGTGGATGGTATTCAGGGTGGAACTAGCGTTGGAATGTGGAAATAGACAGAGATCAGAAGTCAGAGATTCACATGAACAACGCTAAACTGCAGTTCTTTCTATTCTGTTTTTTATTAAATACCATTTTTAGGTGATCACAAGTGAAGCCAGTTATCTGCGTTCGTTGAATATACTGATCACGCACTTTATGGCGAGTCAAGAGCTTATGGGTAAGTCATCTGACTTCGTTACTCTTCAGAATTTTGAGTGATGTATTTTCAGAAAATGACAGGCTGTTTAGATTGGTCGAAAATGATCTATACTAATAAAATTACATACACATGTCAAATATATACAATTTTCACGTCGAATTGGACACTTTTCAAATCAAGTGGAATAGTTTTCACGTCAAATTGGACACTCTTCTAAGCTAGCCCAAGACGTTTGAAATCGAAGCGAACTCTTCCAAATTGAAATGAGCTCTTTCTGCATTCAGCTGGAGACTCTCCAAAAAATGTTAAATAATTTTTTCTTCAAGGCAAATTTTAGGATAACTTTCTTTGAAGTTTTAATTCATTAACCCAATAGATGAAAACATTGTTTGAAATTTTATAAAAATTTCTATTTTTTGGGAGAAGCAATTATTCGAGGCTTCTTTCAAAGGACAGGAAGGCGGCTATGTTCTTTTGCCAAAACAGAGATTGCGCCACGCCCCGTCCGAAACTTCGCGATCTTTATTCGATTGATAGCAACATTGTTGTTTGCATGGAGTTTCACAACTTCAAACGGTGCACACATATCCTCACTTTGACGCTGCATGTAAGCAGTATTTACACTATCAATCAAATAAACATTGCGATTTGCTTTTCGAATGCATGGCGCGATCTATTCTCTTAATGCAGTTCACGATGCTGGTTGCTGCGCTTTAAAACAAATTTGGTCTCTTATTTTTTCCTGGAAAATAAAATTTTTATAAAAAGATTACACATCTTGGGGCAGACGAACCAAACAGTTTCCAAAAAGGTCCTACCAAATTTTTGTTGAACAAAAAATTGGAACATCTCGCGGGGCAGCATTGGTAGGTGGGAGCGCACGAGCCGATAGTAACCAAACCAAACAGCATAACCGCCACACATGCCAGCCGATCAGGGCACCGACTGTAAATCCCCTCTCTGGTGGCATGCCCTTCAATGCGGTCTGATTGGATAAGGCGTTCCCATCACCCAGTGCTGCCCGTCTTTGCGACATGTCCCGAAGAGTGTCAATTGGATTTGAAAAGTGTCCAGTTCCACGTGAAAATAAATGCGGAGGTCCTATGAAGAAAGACTGGAGCCTTAATAAAAGATGGTTTTTCCAGTACTTTTGAAATTTTTCATCTGCTTCCTTCTCTCAATACAGTCAACTCTGAATCCGGTACACTTCGCTGCACTAAAGAATACACGATGCCACCTGCTTAAAAAATCTCAGTGCGGCATTAATATAGTGCATTCGGCGTTGAAATGTTGCATTCAACGCTTCTACACCGTACAGCTATTTCGACTGTAAGGTGTTTCGATACTGATATCGGTCCTAGTCGTGAGTGTGGGCAGCATAGGGAAGCAAAGCACCATCCAATCATGTTTCACATCGAATGGACGTGCCAACCGCAGGGGTTCTGTTTGGCATCTGGCATACCTCCGAGTCGCTGTACGCAATTCGTAGCTGCCCGCGCAACACTATCGCCGCAGCAGTCGCTGGAGCGATTCGGAGAAATGCCAATGTCTATGGAAGGTGCCTCGATTGGCTGCCGTGCATTTGTTTCGTGCCTTGATTGGTTTGCTCCCTCCGCCTAGTGCTGCTCTCATTCCCAACATGGACCTTGCTAGCTAGGAATGGCTAACTCTGCTAATTACTGTCAGCGCTGTTCGTCTTCCAGAGAAAATTTTGCGAAAAAAAGCAGTAGAAAATGCACTAGAAAACTCCAGTAAAAGTCAGATCTGAAAGCAATTTCGTACTCGTTGCCAGGTCAGAGTTGGGTGCAGAAATTGCTACTTCATCACCTTCCACCTTCACATATTCAGGCTCGAAGAGTTCGTTCTCGGTGATCACGAATTCCGAGCGCAAACACCTGTTCAGCAATATTTTCGCGGTCAGAGACTGTAGTGAACGGTAAGAAATACTTACAGATTATTGTAGGCTTCGACGGCTCTGTAGCAATTGTCTTGCCCCTGTTTCATGTGTCGAAGGTTTTCTATCAAGAAATAAATACGTACGTATAAATGCTGTTGCAGGTTACTGTCTGACTTGGAGACGCGACTCGAGAAGAATCTCGTGCTAGATGATCTTTGCGGCATTCTCGTTCATCACTTTGAGACGAACTTCGACGTCTACATCAAGTACTGCTCCAATCAGGTAGGCGCATTCGAAGAATCACAGCAGTTTTCGAACAGAAGGAAATACGACAGGCACACATTCAAACCAAATTCGATGATTATAGTTTTATGGTGTTTCAAAAACTGTAGCCTTTTTTCTTCTCTGAACGCCCCGTAAAGGGGGTTAACGCCCTGTATAGGGGGCATGGCACAATACGCTAGAATGCTAGAGTGTCGGTGGTTCAGAATATGTCCTTCGATACACACATACACCAGTTGTTCGACACCGTTTACCTCAAACTTGGGTAATTAAACCAAAACTTTAATGTACAAATACAGTACACATTAGAACGTTCTAAAAACATCCTACAAAAGAACGAAGAATAGAAAAAATGGAGCATGAGAAGAGCGCCATGTGAATTTCCCATATGACCTTTTATAAGGCGTTTTTTGTTTGCATAGCTCCTAATCTGCTTTGTTAAAATAGGGCTCGATCAAACAACGCAATTCCTTCGTTATAGGTTTATCAAGAGAGGACTCTACGCCGGCTGAAGGCGGACAATCCCTCTTTCCTGAACGCTGTCTCTCGCATGGAATCCGACAAGCAGTGCCAAGGACTCGACATGCGATCTTTTTTGATGTTGCCGATGCAGCGTGTCACTAGGTTTGTAGGCAATCTAAAGCACTTTAATCGGGGCGCATGATGGCGCAGTCGAAGTATGCGCTGGCTGTCGCGCGCACCTCGAGTCGAGGTTCTTGTTTCGGGTCTCTGTAGGTAAATCGAGCCTTCCATTCCTTCTCGGTCGGTGAAGTAAACTGATACCTGACTTGTTTAGAAGGTAAACAACTAACTTATTCATCGGTTAGCCACCGCAAGTCAAACCGAATACGCACTCAAATCGCCTCGACAGCATCCCGTTGAAGTAGAGTGCGTGGCGCATCCCAAAAAAGAATGAGTAACACTGTCCTTTTTTCTTGTTACAGGATGTTTTGTTGCGATCAAAACTCTTGCGCCAGGCGGGACTCGAACCCGCATCTTCTGCTTTCCGGGCAGCGATGTTCGCCTTACACCACCGGCGCTGTTTGATCGCACATAACATCCGCGATATCCTCGAGGTCTGTCAGCACCCACCCGTGATACGGGATGGACCGGCCGCTGATATCAGCATGGAACCGGTTAAGCTGAAGACCTTACTAGTAACAATGCTTTAACACATTTGCCTAAGCCTGGAACGGCTGTTATGTTAAAGCATTGTTACTAGTAAGGTCTTCAGCTTAACCGGTTCCATGCTGATATCAGCGGCCGGCCCATCCCGTATCACGGGTGGGTGCTGACAGACCTCGAGGATATCGCGGATGTTATGTGGGTCAAACAGCGCCGGTGGTGCAAGGCGAACATCGCTGCCCGGAAAGCAGAAGATGCGGGTTCGAGTCCCGTCTGGCGCAAGAGTTTTGATCGCAACAAAACATCCTGTAACAACATATAGCCTCTATAACAGCCGTTCCAGGCTTAGGCAAATGTGTTAAAGCATTGTTACTGTCCTTTTTCCTCTGCTTTTCAAGTTATCGGGTGGCTTCATAGAAGTGCTACATAGTTTCACCAGATAGATTTCTTATAGATCTGTAGATTGCCTAGAACTCCCTGTACAAAGGCGTGAGTATAGTTGTGATCCACTTTTCAGGTATCCTCTGCTCGTGTACGCCATACTGGATCGACTGCAGCGTGGATGTGACGAATATGAAGTGGCGACGAGGGCTCTCCACGCTGCGAATAAGGTCAGTGTAGGTCAGATTCGGGAGATTCTAAGGGTGCACTGCTCGTCGAGATTACTGTATTCCAAAGATTTTCCCGAAAAGCTTACTTACGGTGCATGTAGCCCTATCCGAACGTGCACCTCTGGTCGATTGGGTCCCGCCTAGGCCAACGTAGCCATAAGCACATCCACATCCTTGCGGTGTTGATGAAATGGAAGCGTACTTCGACTCTGATTCGCCCCTTTATGACCATCTATATAGAAGAGTTAGCAGCCGTCCGTCTGTCCGTCCGTCCGTCCTTCTGCCCGAGGCCTTCCATAGATGTTCCGGAACGAGGCTCCGGATTCAAAGGACGTGCCACCGATGTCGTGTCACGAGGGCGGGAGGGCCAGTAAGAGGGAGGCGTAGAACATCTCGAACGAGGACCAAGACGGGGAACCAGTAAGAAGGAACCATTGGAGGGAGGATAGGTTCAATAAGGGGAACAAAGAAGGCGACTAGGAGGTAGGATCAGAAACGGGGACCAGTAAATCAGTAAGATGATGGCTACCAGGCGTGCAGATTCAGAAGACGCTTTGCCAACGTCGATCCATAGCATGGGAGGACCACTAACCTAAGGTGTAAGGAGGATCTCGAGGGGGAAGGTGGGCCAGGAGGGAGAACCAGCGAAAAGGAACCAGTAAGGGGAGGTCAATAAGGGAAAGTGGGAAGGAGACCAGAAAGTCGAAGGGGACCAGGAAGGGGACGAATAAGGAGAGCCAGCAGGGGAATCAGTAA
The DNA here is from genome assembly GCA_947359475.1 of Heligmosomoides polygyrus bakeri. Taxonomy (NCBI): domain Eukaryota; kingdom Metazoa; phylum Nematoda; class Chromadorea; order Rhabditida; family Heligmosomidae; genus Heligmosomoides; species Heligmosomoides polygyrus. The sequence continues at coordinate 7,875,079 of OX375866.1, forward strand.
GAAGGGATCAGTAAGGGGGACCAGACGTGCGGACCAGGTTCAGAAGACGGTCAGAGACGTCATGCCACAAGCGTCCAGATTGAGAAGGCCTATCGATGTGCCACGAGCGTTCGCGGTCCGTAGATATGTTTCCGAAGTTTGCTGGGGAATCTCCTCCCCCTCCACCAGTCGTTTGGTGGAGAGGGAAAATCTGGTAGTAAATAATTGCAATGGCAAATATGTACACATTCAAATCGCTTGCGCAATAGACCGTAGAAATCGAATGCATGGCGCATTCGACAAAGGGACTAACTGCCCCTTATTCTTGACATAAACTGATTATGGTACCTTATAGGTGGTTGGCGAGTGCAACGAAGGAGCTCGAAGGATGGAGCGAACGGAGCAGTTGCTTGAAGTGGACAGCCGGCTCGTCTACAAGGATCCGGAGCTGAAGTACGTTGTTAGGAATCCTTCCGATTCCGTTAATTCTAAAGTCCATCCACTCTAGGAAGATTGCCCTCGTCTCTAACTGCCGCTACCTGGTGAAGCGTGGATCCTTGGTGCAGTTGATGGAGCGGAAGAACAGAAACATTCTGCAGGTAAGGAAGACCTTTGCTTACTGTCTTTACAGCCTTTACAGAAGCTGATAATGTTCCAGGACTGATATCGTTCTTGCTAGCTTTTTAAGCTATTGAAATGATTAGTCTGCAATGATGCATGTCGCGAATACGCACCGCGGGGGTGCGGGAGCGCGCCGTAGCTTCTACCGTAATCGCGGCAGCCAATCAGGAACTCAGACTCTGCCGCGCTGGCAAGGCACATGATTGGCTGCCGCAATTACTGTGAGAGCAACGGCGCGTTCCCGCACCTCTGCGGTACGTCTCCGTGACATGTCTGCACTTTAGAGCTAGAGTTTTCAGCAGAACTTTTGTCCTTCAAAGACCTCTTCTTAGATCCGCCTAATTTCAGGGAAAGCAGAAAACTCGGAACGTGTACATATTCCTATTTTCGGACATGATTCTCGTGACGAAAAAGAAGCTGTGAGTGACTTCAAGACCTTTTTCCCTAGACGTTACCTCAATAAGGCTTCTCGCAGAAATGGCACGTACGAGTGCAAGGACTATGCGGCCAGGAGCTACGTGGATGTACAGCCGGTCGAGATCGACAACGATCGTGTGCGTCTTCTGAAGGCTTCGTTCCTCGTAATTTCCTTTAGAAAGAAGCCCTTTGCTTTCAGGTGGCACTGACGTCGTTTGCCACCCGCCCTCATCTGTTTCTGTGCGTGTTCATGAGGAATGCTCGTGGTCGACAGACGGAGCTGTTGCTGAACGCCGAGTCCGAAACGGACCGCGAACGATGGCTCAGCGCGCTCAGGCCGCCTATTGTGAGTTGGCGCCCATCTTCCGGCTGTTAGATCTGTCTAGTCGTGGCTCCAGGTCCTTTTGTAGATGCTCAATGGTCCAACTACCTAGGGCATTGGGAGAAAATACAAAATTTTACTTATAAAATGTTCTTCTTGGAAAACCCTGCATAAGCTGCTGTAAAGAATATACCTTTTCCCTGGAACTGGACGACAGTTTTCAAGTGCTATCTTCTAGTCAAATATGCATAAATCCAGGAGTCTGCAGAAACAATCGTAAATGCAACTCGCGGCTTACGGTAAATATGGTCGTGCTGGAACCAATGTATTCGAAAATTGTTCGACTAATCGATAATTTTCGATGTTTCTGGATTTTCGAATATTCGTTCGAATTCGAAGATCGATGCTGTTAAAAAGCCGAATATTTGTTTGAATTCGAACATCAAAAGGGAGCCATATTCGAATGCTATTCGAAAATCGAATAATTTGATTCGATTATTGAATAAACTTCAAATCTTCAAGCACAGAACCTGGCTGGAACAGATTAATCGACTAATCGAATATTCGAATAAACGAAAAATTCTGCTTTTTCGTTCCTCGATCATTCGAAAAAGTCTGATGGGCGGTTAATTTCATTCGAAATTTTTCGACATCGAATTTATTCGTTCATTCATTTGTTCGAAAATTTGCGACATCGAATTTGTTCGCTTATTCATTCGTTCGATAAAACTTCTCAAAAGCACAACTATATTAAATAGCATTTACCTTATCTCCAATTAAACATCGCGAAGTAAGACAAACAAGTGCATGGCGCAATCTCTTCAGATGACAAACGGCAAACTTTTAGCTTTACATGATATTTAGAGCAAAACTGTTAACACTGTTAAACTAACCAACGTGATAAGAATATCATTCTAATGGTGAGGTAATCTGCTTTAGATAAGAATATTTGACAAGAATTTTTGAAGAAAAAAAAAACATATTTGTCTTCTATTAAACGTGACCACTTCGATTTCAGGGACATCCGCATTGCTTTGAGAAGTGCCAGATTCAAAAGAAAAGCACTCATATTGAATTTAAAAGGGAAAACTGCTCAGTTTAGCATGAAAAGTGAAAAAATTTGACACTAGACTAGGGCCGAAAACTGTTTATACCATCTTCACATCGGATTGGACACTTTTCGAATCAAGTCAGAAATTTTTCAAAATCAAATCGGACATTTTTCAAATCCAACTGAACACTTGTTGAGCTAGCCTCAAAAGAAAGTGGATATTTTGAATTTAAAAGGAAAAACTGGTCAACTTAGCATGAAAATTGGAAAATTTGGTAATAGACTAGTGCCAAAAATTATTTTTATTATTTTTACGCTGACAGTGGACACTTTCCAAATCAAATTGGGCACTCTTCTAATGGTAAGCTAGCTTAAGGCTTTCAAAATCAAAGCGAAGTCTTCCAAATCGAAATGACGTTTAGGCTGGTTAAACAACCCACTAAGATGGTTAGAATATTTTTTTGTTCAAGGAAAATTTTTTTCATAACTTTCTTCGAAATTTTTTTGTTCCTCTGGCCCAAGATCGGTAACAGTTTGATAAAATTTTTATTTTTGAGCAAAAATAATAAACTAAATTTTGTCTTAAGCAGATCAAAGAAGCAAGCGTGTAGTGCATTAAAAGATCAGATCGCGCCATGCACTTAAAAAGTTTGACCTCACGTTTATTTGATTGATGGAGTAGATGCCACTTATGTATGTGAACCATCAATGTGAGGATATGTGTGTTCTTTTCGGTTGTTTTCGTTGTATCGGCAACAGGGGCACATGTCGTGAAGGTGAGCAGCATTGGTAGGTGGGGGCGCGTCAGCCAATAATAACCAATTAGAACACAGACCGAACGCATGCCAGTCGATCAGGGTGAACGCTAAACGCTATCTAAATGGCATGCTCATTCAATGCGGTCTGATTGGATGGGACGTTCTCATCTCGAAATACTGCTCGTCTTCGAAACATACCTTAAAAGGTGTCAATGCAAACGGAAATTGCTATCTGTCGAATAAAAATCGCGACGTCTGGGAAGAGAGCACGGCGCAATCTTTTTTAGCACTAAAAATGACCGTCTTCCTGCTGCTTAAAACAAGCTTTAAACCATTATTTTCTTTTGAAAATTAAAAGTTCATAAAATTTTAAATAACGCGTTCACTTCAAAAATTTTCAAACAGTATTTTCACTTATTGGATAGATGAACTAAAACTTCGAAGAAAGTTGTACTAAAATTTTCCTTAAACGCAGAATTATTCTAAACTTTGGAGAGTCTCTAGTTCAGTGTAAAAGATGCTCATTTTAATTTGAAAGAGTTTGCTTTGATTTCAAAAGTCGTAGGCTAGCTAGAAGAGTGTCCAATTCGACGTGAAAATGGTGTATATTAAGGACCTAGTCGCTAGATTCATAGATTCAAAGTGAACCCTGTCAACTGACAATAGCATTCCGAATTCAACCCTACCCCTGTTTCCAGTCGGCGAATCCCGAGGAGAAGATCTACGCTGAATGGGATTGTCCGCAAGCAGTTGCTGTTCACTGCTACAACAAGAATCAAGACGACGAATTGTCGTTGGAAGTCGGCGATGTCGTGAATATTCTACGAAAAATGCCAGATGGTGAGCTACTATTCTTCGACTTGGGTGGGAGTTATAGGTGGTCAACGAACTCCTTTATCTTGTACAAAAAAAAAACTCAAAGTACCGCGTCGACTAAGAAAAATAAGAATATCTGTTAGCTGAAAGGTGATATAATATAAAAGTTTGAGCAAAATATTGCGGCTTAGATTGGCCATTCAAAGGAAAATCGTTTCATGAAAAATTTTGGCACGATTGTACTTTCACGATTCGAGGAGAGGTCGATGATTTTTTTTTGCCCTACCTTCACCCAGAAAGGTAATTTTGGGTGCTGGTCACGAACCTGAGATCCGTTTTTGAACTTTCTGCCGATTACGGATTACGGTAGGTTACGGTAGGTACGGGTGACAAAGGCTGTCTGGTCATAATCACCGATTTCGCCCAAAGTTCGCCACGGGGGGCGGGGGGGGGGGGGGGGTATTTGGAGTGCTGATCACGAATCTGACATCAGCTCTTTGTACTACGCTGGAATACGGTAGGTTACGGTAGGCACGGGTGGCTAAGATCATCGTCACCGATTTAATATGCAGATATGCATATGCATGATACGTCCTGGAATCCATCCTGAAGCGTTCCTCACCCTTACCAACTGTGAACTACAGTACTCCAGCGTAATAACAAAAACGGATTTTAGGTTTGTGATCAGCACTCCACATAACCCCTATAGCCGAAGTTTAGACGAAATCGATTACCGTTACCTTAGTCACCCGTACCTATCGTAACCTACCGTACTCCAGCGTAATAGAAAAAACGGATGTCTCCAAACAACTCTCTTGGCGAAGCTTGGGCGAAATCGGTGATTATGACCTAGACGGCCTTAGTCACCCGTATCTACCGTAACCTACTGTGATCGGCGGCGGAATTTTCAAAAATGGATGTCATGTTCGTGATCAGCACCGTCGCCTGTCTGAGTCAATTTTGGGCGAAAAATTTTTTTGGCCTTTCCTTGATCTCTGTGGGATCGTGAAATAAAAATGGTGCCGAAATCTTCTCCTCTCTTCACTTTGTTTTAATTTACTTTTTGGAGTTCTTAGAACTCTTCTCCGAATGAATCGCTTCAAATGGAAAATTCTCTCTTGAAGTAGATGAAGGTCTTGTTGAATTATCGGAGGAAAGCCGGTGACCATCTGGCGAGATCACCTGTCATTGATATCAGAGCTTGAAGATCTGTGTTACCAACTTTGATTGCGCTTTTCGGTTCTCAACCATTGCGATGATGGATCTGCTTAGTTTCTACGCTGACGGAGATCTTTTGTTTCGCTTCTTTTCAAGAAAACAAGTCGCAGTCTGCAGTTTTCTCTTCGTTAGGGTCTTTCCAATCTCTCTTAATTAGAGACTCCACTCGTTAAAACTTTGTTTTTGTTGCGGAAGGGGATTTTTGGTCATCACAGACAACTCCTTACCCAATTCCACGCTTCGGCCATCAAGACACCTCTTTTCTTTAATTTTGAATTTCTAAGAAAGAAGTGGTAGCATCGAAATAAGGACATTTTTCAGCGGAATGATGTAGGTGGCCCTTTTGAATGGGCGGTGTATTTGGGCGCGTGTGGCTCAGTCGGAGGAGGCGCGACTGTTATTCATGACGGCCAGGGGGTCAGCGGAGGGTTGTACTGGGTCAGAAATTGGCCGCGGAGCAAAACCCTCGCCTTGAAGGTAAATGTTCCCCGACGCGCCGACGGGGTAGCATTTACCTCGACACTTACCCCCGATTTTCCCCGCCGCGCGTTCATGAATCGCGCGTAAGTGGGGGTAAATCTTGCACTTACCCGTCGTTCATGGATCCGGCCATTGGTGGAAGTCGAATAGCTGGCGCAAACCAAAAGCCTTTTTACGTAGCATATTCTGGATGAAGTTGTCTATATTGCCTTCTGCCAATGCCACGCGTCGAAAAAGCTGGTAGTCACTTGGGGCCAGAGCTAGGCTGTACGGTGGGTGCGGCAAAACTTCCCATCCGAATTCCAGAATTTTCCGAGAAGACGTCTTAGCGATGTTTGGGCGCGCGTTATCGTGCAGCAAGCGAACTTTGTCGAGCCTGGGCTGCTCCTTGCGTATCTTGTCGGCCAGTCCCTGCAGTTGGGTAGCGCAGACCTCGGCAGCGACAGTCGTGCTGTCAGGCAGAGGCTTGAAATGGTAGATCCCATAAACTCCCCACCAGACGCTCAGCATGACTTCCCTCACATGAATTTCACCTTTTACGAAGGATTCCGCCACTTCATCGCAGTGGTTGACCTAGAGGATCCATTTTTCATCTTCTGTGACGATGGTGTCCAGCCAGTTGAAGGTGCGACTTCGGGAGAGCAGCTGAGTGCATACGTCCAGACCGTCCAGACAGGTAGACAGTAGACATGGGAGACAGTTCCGCCATCGTACAGTGAAATAGACAAGAAAGACAGTGCTGGATATGTTATGCAGATACAACAGGATAGTGTCCTTATATAGCACTTATGTCGAAATCTTCAGAACATTCTAGAAAAAAATCTGGAGTATTGCGTGAATTTCTGCAGATACTTTCTGGACACCCTAAACGGGGTCTACAACGAAAGCAAACAAGAAGTGAATGTAAAAATAGAGAGAAAGAGATCAAATTAGCACAAACTGATAGCCGACGAATGAGAGATTAGTAGAGGAATCTCTATATTATCTGCTTTAGGTTGGTTCTACGGACAAAAAAGCAACGACGGCACATCGGGATGGTTCCCATCATCATACGTGCAGCAAATTCTGAACGACCACGTCCGCGCCAACAACTATCGTAAACGATTGCGCCTCATACAGGTTTGTTCTATGTGTAGCTTTTCTTTCTCTTGTGGACTAAACGTGGATTGTGAAACGATTTCTGAATGTCAACCGCAGCTCAGCCCAAACATAGCCGTGGGAGGTTATTTTTGGCGCTAATCGCGAGTTGGTTCTGGGCAAATGTTCTTTTGCTGAGCGATGAGCGATGCAACGAGCACTGAGGACTTCACATCCTTTCCCGTCGCTCAGCAAAACCCATGCCGCGTTGGGCTCGCGGCGACGCCAAGTATGTATGACCTCCTAAAGGCCCAGGCACACTTCTGCGACAGCGCAGCACGGCCATGATGAAGGATAGGGCCGCGACGGGCGCGGCGCGACACAGTGACACGTGCCGCAGAGCGGGGCATGCACACTTTTGCGGCTATCGCCGGCGACGCCGCGCTGAGAGCCGCCGGCTGGAATGGTTCAGATCATTCCTGGCGGCACGACATGCACTGGGACGCCGGTCCCGTTGCCTATAACGATGCTCTAACGCGACCGCGCCGCGACCGCCGGATTTCGCGGAAGTGGCAGTCGCCCCTCTTGCCGCGCCGCGGTGTCGCAGAAGTGTGCATGGGCCTTAAGGTCCCCACACTTCTGCGGCAACGCCGCTCACGCCATGGTCCCGTGCCAATAAATGTATAAGGGATCGTTTAGTGTGCACGCGACGCACGACGCGATGCCATGTGTAGTGACCGAATCAATCGCGTCGCTCGATCAACTTGGCCACTACATATGCATAGCGTCGCGCGTCGCGTGCACACTAAACGATCCCTTATACTTTTATTGAAACGCGATGCAATTTCATTCATAACGGCAAAATTGATTGGTCACGTAGCTCAGCGTCGACGGTGCTCGACTGGAGAGAATCGCGTGAATCTGCGAATAATCGCGCCGCTCAGCGTCGGATCGCGTCGCTCTAGAAATTAATGCGATGAATTGATCGCGGTTGATTGGAACCCGGTATTGCTGCTCCAGTTGTCCTTTGCAGTGGATCCGGAAATGTGTGCACAATTACGTGTGTGCAAGTACACAATTGTGCGTAATCGCGTGACCACCTGAAACATCGCGACGCGATGGGACGCATCGCTTCATTTGAATCGCGTCGCCCTGTGAATGAAGTATAAACGCGT